>CAUYPK010054539.1:0-37051 GCA_963574355.1 Loris lydekkerianus | reverse complement strand
GGTCCTGATCCCACATCCTCTCTCTCGTCTCTGTGCACTTCGTTCTCATGCGCGTTTGGGTCCTGATCTCACATCCTCTCTCTCGTCTCTGTGCACTTCGTTCTCACGTACGTTTGGGTCCTGATCCCACATCCTCTCTCTCGTCTCTGTGCACTTCGTTCTCACGTACGTTTGGGTCCTGATCCCACATCCTCTCTCTCCTCTCTGTGCACTTTGTTCTCATGTATGTTTGGGTCCTGATCCCACATCCTCTCTCTAGTCTCTGTGCACTTCGTTCTCACGTACGTTTGGGTCCTGATCCCACATCCTGTCTTTCGTCTCTGTGCACTTTGTTCTCATGCACGTTTGGGTCCTGATCCCACATCCTCTCTCTCGTCTCTGTGCACTTCGTTCTCATGTGCGTTTGGGTCCTTTATATCCTTCTTTTTCATTTTCCGCCATTTCCACTCAGGTTATTTCTCCTTCTTCACATTGGTTCATGAGAATGTATTTATATTATGTAGGTCTCATGTATCCTATTTTTTATAACTAGAATAATTTGTGTTTAGACAATTCTATATCATTCTTGCTTCAATTAGGTAAGTTCTTTCCAATGAATTTCAAACAGAGAGTCAAGTGGCAGGAAGTTTCTTGGAGAGAATAGTAATAAGTATTATTATCAGAATTAATCCGACCAAGTATTTATTTAATAGTTATTCTGTACCTACTATAGGCAGTAGGTACCAGATAGAGAAAATAGCAAGAGTGATCCTCATCATCCTTCTAAAGAAAAGGCTACAAATTAAATGTTTGATGATATTTTTTTCCATCTTTCTTTTGTTGTTCTTTTAAGTAGCCTACTATGAAGCTTGATGCAGTTGCTAGGGAAGGAGTCCTAACAATTTGGAGCAAAAATTTTGCATATTTTTAAATAAAACATGGGCTGTAGTGTATAGGAGAAGGTAAATATAAAAACCTGACTAGAAGTGTTGTTTTAGAGGAGGACAGATTATGGATCATTTAATTCTTGACTTTGGTAGAGAAGTATAAGTTGTTATAAATGTAAAAATAGGGAAGAATAGAAATAGAATATATCACTTCCAACCTCCCAAGGGGGGGGGGGAGAAGGATAAGGAAACTTGATAAAACTTGCTAAAAACAGAAAGAGAAAACTATATCCAAGTTTAAATGAATGTACTGGTGTTCAGATTTTTCTATTTGCGAACTGTGATTTGAATGTAACACATTTTCATGTATTTTCTAATTTTTTCTTCCTTTTTACAAGGTCTAGAACATTATTTATGTCAGAAAATGAAAACTAGAGAAATTGAACAACGTGCTATACAAGTCAGTGATTACCTAAAGCAGTCTCAAGAGGTAAAAATATTTTGATAGATTGTTTTATTTTTAATTCAAGCACGCAATGCTTTTCTTGGCTTTTATGGTCCTTAATTGACTTCTGATTTATCATCCTTAAATTTAATCTTTGTTTTGAAACTATGCTCTGTTGGATCCCTGCTCAGTTTCTTTTTAGTGCCCCCACATTGTTTTTACTTTTTTGTTCTTTGTGCAATTTACCTTTCCCCCCAATAATTTATTGTGGGGATGGTCAGCATGAGAGAGAAAGGATTCAGAAATTTTTGCAACTGTTTTCAAATTACAAAAGTTGCGTAGAAGGAAAAATAAGATTATTTTCTATATACTTTTAAGAGGTAAATCTAGAATCAACATGTAGACTCCATGGGGAGACAGATTTCAACCCAATCTGAGGAGAAATTTTTAGCAATTGGAGCTTTCCAAGCATGGAATGGTTTATTTCTGGAGGGCATGAGTCCCTTGCTAGTGAGCTCAGTCAAGCATAGTCTGAACAAACCTCTTTGCAGACATGACAGAGGGGATGCCAGCATTACGGGGTGAATGACCCTCTGTGTTTCTCCAATGCTGAGATTCTGATTCTGCACTCTGTTTTTCTTAGCGTGTACAAATATGTGCCTTGTTTTAGTGCCATTCACCATGTGGGGAGTGTGGCTAGTTAGAGGAACCTATTATCTATTTGAACTTGGGAATGTATACGAACAATCCTAGATGTTCTTTTAGGAATGGTGTATGTGACAGATTTTGAGAAGAAAATAGAGGATGATTTGAGGGTAATTGGAGGGAGGGGCCCTGTGCTTCATTAAATCTTGGCTCTGCCACATCCTATGTTCCAATGCTATATGCATCAACTAACACACAAACTTCATTAGCTGTATTCAGTAACATGGGGCTAATGCCATCCCGAAGAGATGCCTGACAGTGGACAACAAAAATAACCTGTGTGAAAATGTCTAGAGTAATGGTCCGCCATGTTCTGGTTCTCAAGAAATGTTATTTAAATTTACATAGGAAATAGAATATATCAAATTCAAGGTGATATTATTTTAAATAATCATCATCACCTCAAACAGTAATCTGGTCCTAGGATGTAATGATATGATGATCTCTGTTGTCTGTCAACTTACCCCTTCATTCTTTCCTTTGTGTCATTAGCTAATTTTGTATGTGTAGTCCTGTTTCTGTAAAACCTTCCTTATGTTACATTTTCTCTTTGATGTTCTCATAAGAGTAATTTTGTTCTGTTAAAAGTCCAGCAACACATCAAGGTACTCTGATGCTGTGGTGACATTACGCATCTTTCTAGCTTAGGGTTAGTGTGTTTATCAATAGACAAACAGGGAAAGGAAAAAAAAAAATACCCTTCAAGGAGAGTGTTTTGTAAACATGTTACTGGAAAGTTGGGGTAGAAGTAGGTCGGGTACACATTTAATGGCCTTTCCCTCCTGCTCAGGATTTGAGTGAAACTTCTTCGTCGAGTTCCAGGAGCACCGACCCCAATAGGAAATCCCTGTGAGTATTTCCAAATGTCTCTCATTAATAGTCTTGGGCGTCTACTTTTTTATCCTGATTAGGAATAAAGATTTATTTCGGTCAAAAAAGGAGTGAAAAAACAAACAACCCTCCCCCCCAAAAAAAAACAAAACCCCATATGTCAAATAACAATGTTTTGTTAGCAAGAATGACAATACATCCTTCTCTGAAGTTTTTCTGTTTCAATAAGGTATCACCTGACTGCCTTTTAATAATATAATGAAATATGTACTTCCACAGCAAATTAAACATTTTCCTTTACGGTATTAAAAAACCACGTGCCGGATAATGATTATCATATCTTTTTGGATAGATAAGATTGTGAATTTGCATTGAAGAGTAGAAATATATCTGTCTTGCCTGAAGAAATGGATTGAACACTTGACTATGTTTATTCCCTAGTTTTACAAATTCTTTTTTTTTCTCATTTTTTTCTGTTTTAGCTTATGAGGCTGATCTTTCTTAGTAAAGAAATACTGAGACAGAAAGGGAAGGGGAGACAGGATGGAGAGAAAGAGAATATAGAGAACTCACATGTTTGTATATTTGAATATCTTGGAATTTTATTTATTCAGAGAAATAAAATTTGAAAATCAACCAAGCAAAGATTGTTCAATCTTGTTTGTAGTATTTTCTGGACTTTTCTAGTGTTCTCTGGACTCTTCTAGTTACATCAACTAATTAACCATATAACTGTCAGGGGCAGATTTTAAAACCATCTACTCTATGGAAGGGCCAGTTGGTACCCAGCAGGTAGAAAGGAACTTTCAGTTTGCAGTCAGTCTATTAAAGACGGCCTTTCTCTGGAGTTTTCATGGTCTCCGTGCAAGTCTGCCTCCAGACTTAGAGGACACATCTCTTTTTTCTCCCAAAAGTTTAGTAGTTGTGCTCACACAGGGTAGTGGTTTATTGCAGCATGAAATTAAACAATAATTGTAATTGTACTTTCTTCCCTAAGGACCTTCAGTAGTGGAGATTTTCTTTGAATGCATTTATTCAGACTTGCCGATGGCCACTTGTGCACTTGAGCAGGGCAAGTAACGATTTAAAAAGAGCTAATTTCAGCCTGTGAACATTTAGGGGCCATGTGGGCTAATGAAACTGATTTGTAGGCTTGTCCAGAGACATTCATAGACTCATTTGTAGGCATCTCCTTTGCATAGTTTAGGAACCTGTTAGTTTAATTGATCCGGAACAACACAAATACATTACATTTTATATATGTTGTGTGATTGCATAGCTAATTAAATAACACACAACTGCTTTTCTTTTCTTTTCTTTTCTTTTTTTTTTTAAGCTTTAAAAGTGATATACTAATCTCTAAGTAAATATGGAGGGTTCTGTAACTTTATTCAGATAATGTATATATCCTTCAAATTTTATATATTATTCTATACAATCTCATACAAATTAACCTAGTGATATTACAAATCGCTCAAACTAATCAAGATCCATTCTAATGGCATGTGGCAAGAATATCTATTACAAGGGTTAGCTAAGGGTACTTGTAGATAAATTTGTAGAAAATCTTGCTTACTCCTTCCTTGAACGTTGGAAGTTGCTGTTCCAACTGCTTTTCAATTAGCTTAGGGCGTACACAGTAAATGACTTATATACATGTCTAGTGCTCATTTTTCTATAAAAATAATTGTAGGGTTGTAAACTTCTCTATTGATAAAAATAGAGATCAGATGAAAGAAATACTTTACTTTTAAATGTATGTATGTATATATACACAATTGTGCAGTCCTTAACAATAGGGATACTTTCTCAGAAATGTGTCGTTAGGAGATTTCATCACTGCATGATCACACAGAGGGCACTTATGTAAACCTAGATAACATAGCCTACTACCCACCTAGGCATATAGTATGGCCCATTTCTTCTGGGCTACAAACCTGTATAGCATGTTTCTGTGCTGAATACTGTAGGCAATTGGAACATAAGAGTTTGTGTACATCTAAATATAGAAAAGGTACAGTAAAAATATGGTACAAAAAATAAAAAATGGTGCACTAGTATAGGGCACGTACCATGAATGGAGGTTGCAGAACTTGGAGTTGCTCTGGGTGAGTCAGTGAGTGAGGGGCAGGTGAAGTAAAGGCCTAGGATATTATTGTATGTAGCTGTAGACTTTGTAAACACTGTACATTGAGGCTGCACCAAATTTATAAAAGCATGTTTTTCTTTCTTCAATAATAAATTAATCTTAGCTTGCTGTGACATTTTTTACTTTATAACCTTTTTAGTTTTTGCTCTTTGACTCTTTGGCAATAACACTTAGCTTCAAACACACGCACACATTATACAGCTATACAAAACTATTTTCTATCAATTCTTAACTTATTTACTTTTCAAGCTTTTTTGTTAAAAACTAAGATACATACTCACACATTAGCCTACACAGGATCAGCATCAACATCAGGGTTGGTGTCTCCACCTTCACATCTTGTCCCGCTGGAAGGTCTGCAGGGTCAGTAACAGGCGTGGGGCTGTGAGGTCTCCTGTGATAACAGTACCTTCTTCTGGAATTTCTCCTGAAGGATTTGCTTGAGGTGGTCTTATTGTTAACTTTTGCTATTTTTAATAAGTAGAAGTGTACCCTAAGATGATGATTAAAAGTATAGTAAATACATAAACCAATACAGTCAGTTATTATTATTACCAAGTATTATGTATGGTGCACGATTGTATGTGCTAGACTTCATGTGACTGGTAGTGTAACAGGTTTCTTTTCTTTTTTTTTTTTTTTTTTTAGGTTGCTCATATTTTATTTAATATTTTTGTAATAGGTTTCTTTATATCAGCATCCCGCAGACACGTGAGCAATGCAGTGTGTTATGTGGTTGTGATGGCTGTGATATCACTAGGCATAGGAATTTTTCAGCTCAATTTGTTCTTATGAGACATTGTCATATAGATAGTCTTTTGTTAACCGAAATGTCATTATGGGGTGAATGACTGTATTTATATTTTATTTATACATATATAATACATATATAATATGTTGTTACTGTTTCAAATGCTTTTTCAGCTTTTTTTTTTGTTTGATCATTGGAAGATTTAAAACAGCATTATCTAAATACTTTCATTTTTCCAAACAGGTTGAGAAGTTCAAATGGAATTGACAGTAAGTGTTTATATTTAAGTATTTCTTTCTTTTTTTTTTTCTTATTAATGGTAAGGTCACTGTCTTGAGACTTTAGAAGTTATTGAAATCATATTTATGATTTCTGTCTACAAGATAGAAAAGTAGAACCTTGAATATCTTTCTATAAGACAAATTAAGACTGATTTGTGGAATGACCTGTTTTTGACTGTGATTTTCCTGTTTTCTCTGTGAGTGAGGTATAGTCACTGAGCTCATTTGAATTGTTGAACAACTGTGTCACTTTTTAACATATTGCTCTTTAAGAGTCATTCATAGGATTGTGTAGAGATGCCCTTTCCTGGATAGTTTCAGTATAACCCCATGCCCAAACAGCTAAATAGGAGTAGGTCACCTGAACAGCTGCCTGGTAAAGACACTCTTTATAGCTATTCTCAATGTTTGCCACAGTCTCTGAGCTCCTTTCCATCTTCTTTTATTTTTTTTTGAGACAGGGTCTCACTTTGTCACCCTCAGTAGAGTGCCATGGCATCATAGTTCTTAGCAACCTTAGACTCTTGGGATGAAGTGATTCTCTTTTCTCAGCCTCCCAAGTAGCTGGGACTACAGGCACCACTATAAGACCAAGCTAGTTGTAGAGACAGGGTTTCGCTCTGGCTCAGGCTGGTCTCAAACATGTGAGCTCAAGCACTCCACCCAAAGTGCTAGGATTACAGGCGTGAGCCACCACACCCGGCCGCCTTTCCATACTCTTGATGTGGAGTGGGCACCTTCCTCTTCAATACTCTGGTTCCATCTCGCCTTCTCAAGTTTTCACTACCTCCTTTGTTGTTGACTTCTTTTCCTCAGCCTACTAACAAATTTAAGTCCCCTTCTATGTAAAATAAAAAATAGTCCCTTTTTTTATTTACATGGCTGTGAAACTGTCACTTCTATCCTTCATCTCCAAATTAATTGGAAAAGTGATAACATTTGATCTTCAGCCTGTGTCACTATCACTCTTGAAACTCCATTCGAACTGCTAAGTCCCTTGACCTCTGTTTAGTCTTCAATGAACTTGTGGGATTTGATGTTGACCCTTTATTCCTGTTTGGCACTCCTTCCCCCTGTTTCCTTGAGACTAGGCTTCTCTTGCTGTCCCATTTTTTTGTTGACTTATTTTTGTTTTTTCCTATAGCCTCTTTTTCCTTCACCCCAGCTAGAAATATTAGTCATTTACAGCCTTCTTCCCATTCCATTGCTCTTAGCTGTCAGTCTTGCTTTCTAACTCCATTGTGCCTCCCCCTTAGCTTCTTTAACGTTATCTGTGTTTAATCTTACTGCTCCTGCTTTAAAACTGCCAACATTTATTTTCCTCAATAAAAGGTGTATACTTTTCATTTTCCTTTGGGTTTGTGTTAGCATTCTGGTTGATTTCTTTACCTTTAAACTTTCCTGTGTTTCTATTAGATTGATCTTTCCGAATGATAAATCATCATTTTTATAAAAGGCTTCAATGGCTCCCTGCTGCCTAAAGATAGACTGCAAATCCTGATTTTTTTTCTTTTTCAGTGCTCTTGACAGCTTGATTCTAGTTCAAACTTCCAAGCTTGTATTCATGATCTTTCTCATTTGTTACTTCTGCCTTGCAGAATATGACCAACTACTTATTACCACCTCCATGCAGAGATGTAAAAAGCTTCTCTAACAAAGCCAACGTCCTCCTCCTTATCTCAGGAAATGGCAACTCCATCCTTCCAGTTTCTGAGACTAAAGTCTTACAGTCATACTTGTCCCCCTATTTTTCACATTCCCATGTCTCATCCATCAGTAAATCCTTCAAAATATATCAAGAATCTGATCACTTTGCTACTCCCACGTAACACCATATTTCAAGTTACCGTCATCTCTTCCTTGGATTACACACAGTATGGGCTCCAAACTGTTGCTCTCTAACAGTCTAGTTCCAGAAAGTAGCTGGAATAATCCTTTTCTGAAGTTGAACTAAGTCACTCTTTGCTCAAATCATGTTCCATCTCACTTTGTAAAGCAAGTCCAAACACAGCCCATAGGCCCTGTTCTGCTTCCCAGCAACCCTCCAAGCTCATTTAGTGTGTTACATTCTGGCCACATTCTCCTCCTTAAAGGAGGGGTCATGGCTCTGCCTCAGGGTGTTTGCACTTGCTGTTACCTCTGCTTGGAAAACTTGTCATTTATTCATGTAACTCACTTCCTCTCTTCCTTCTGTCTGTGCTCACATTTCACTTTATCAGAGAGGCCTAACCACCCTATATAAAGTAGCAACTTCCCCATTCCCTACCTGTCTAATCCTCTTACCTTGATGTGTATCACACACACTATATTATATATACTATACATTTACTTGTTTATTTTCTATTTACCTTTACTAGAATATACCCACAGACTTCATTTTGATTATTGCTCTTTCTCTTGAGCATAGACTAATAATGCCCAGAATATAGTAGATGCTTAATAAATATGTGTTGAATAACTATGAATGAGAACTCATAGCTCCTTACATGGTAAAACCAGGATTGAAACTTAGCTTTATCGACTCAGATGACTGTACCCTTTAAGTATCTTAGACTGTTTGTTTATGAAAGTCCTACCTTTCAGGTAGAATTAATATGTTCCAGGGCAGTGCCTGAGGCTCAACAGAGTAGGGCGCTGGCCCCATATGCCAGTGGTGGTGAGTTCAAACCCAGCCCCAGCCAAAAAAAAAAAAAAAGAATATGTTCCATAAACCTCTCTATATAGCTCTATTCCATACATTACTTAGAAAGCTATATTGTGATTATCTTTATATGTCTTTTATACTACGTTATATTTGCCCTTTAAATAGCACATCTTACATCTGTCATGCCTGGTATGATGGACAGTAGGAGCTACACACTTTTTATTGAGTGAATTCATAAAGATAGAATCTTTTCTGCTGACCTTCCTTTTTACTGGTCTCCCCCAAAGGAAATGATTCTTGTTCCTTTCCGTATCCAGCAACCAGAAGCTGGAGAGAGCTGTGCAATTGGGCTCATTATGCTCCTTATTCTATTAGGTATTAAACAGTTGCCACCAAGAGACAAAAGTTCTCCACTTTAATTTTGATTTTATGAAATACCAAAACTGTTGCAAAGGATTTCTCTGGAGCCCTGTAATTTAGGACTGGAGCAAATAGAAGAGAAGGAGTTAAACTTGAAGGAGGTGTTCCCAACACAGTCTTTGTAACCAATGAAATCCCTCAGTGCTGAGTTATCCACCCCCTCTGTTTTGGGAGATAGCTCTTAATGTGTTTTCATCATTTTGTTGTTATTTTAGCTCAGTGAAGTAGTCTGCTAATAACTTGGTATTAATAATGCCTTCTTATGGGTTCTGCATCTCATCAGGGAGCTCAGAGAATTGTGCTTCTGGGATGTGGTGAAGTGTGATGGGCAGCTTCGTGCCTTCTGCAACCCAGAGGTGTAATTGGTTCAGAGGAAATACATCTTTGAGGCTAATATTACCTGTCTTTCTTCAATTCCCTATATAAATATGTTTGGAGATATTACATTGATCATTGGAAGCTGTCAGGATACCATGGACAATAATGTGGTTAAAAGATATTAGGCAAGCTTTTTTCGAATACTGAGAAGCCATTCTGATTAACCTGTTCAATAATAACCTTGAAGGCAATATATGCATAAGCATGTATTTATCTCCAGCCAAGTAATTAAAATGCCAATCTTCTCTATAATTTCAGAGATCTCAGCCTCCTTAAAAAGCCCCCAAGAGCCTCACCATCATTATTCAGGTAGGATGCATGCACACACAGGCATGTCAGCTGAGTTCAATGTCTGCGATTCTGCATTTGTAAACAGAAATGTGGATGAATTCTGTATTATTTGTATGGCTCCCAACTTGAAAAGTTGTTGATCACTCTGATGGGAAAAACAATCAGATTTCTTACTTTGCCGCTGAGTTGGGAAGACAATTTTGCAGGATTTAAGGAAATTGGGAATTTTAAAAAATGTTTATATCGGCAAGTTCCAAATGGCGAATGTGAAAGATGACCTGGAGATCTAAAAATTCCTGTGAGCACAAAGCCAGCCCAAAGCCCAGATCGCAGTGTTTTTGTACTGGGGAAAAAAACAGAGCTGAAGCTAGCTCTGAGGGAGGGTTTTGTACCCTCCCGTGGCCTTCCGTGGACATGCCCACTGAATGAATGCCAAACCCACAGAGTAAGGTCAACAAAGATGTTATTAAACAAAGATGTCAGGCGTCTCGACTCTCTTCAGCAGTGTCATTTCACAGTGGTTCAGCTGTCTTTTTGCAGAGTGGGAATAATTATACTTGCCCTTCCTGAGGAACAGTCTGCCAAAGGGCTAGTTAAGAATTAAGAGGAAAGCCTTTGAAATGCACAGCAATATAAAACCAGCTGGACTTGTGCCATTAGGTGTTTCCTTTGGGGGGGGGGGGTGTCACTGCTCTCAGTATTGGATGCGATAATACCCGGGCAACACTTTTATACTATCTAAAGCTTGGCACATGTGTTACAGGTTGTTGGCACTATAATTACTGTTATAATCACATCAGGTTATTTTTTGGAGGGCCAGTCGTAGATGGCCTTATCCTGGATTCTCTGTAGTGAATAGTATCTCAGAGGATCCCAGACTCCTCGTTCCAAGCTCTTACAACTCAGTTTTTCAGCTCAACATTCATGTCTTATTTTGACTCTGATTGTTAACTTAAGAAAGTCTCTGGGGTGAGGAATACTGCACTTTTTATTGACTCAGATTGGTTGAGATGTGGCTCATCACAGGAAAATGCAAATCACTTGCTCTATGAATAACATTGGTCTTCGGGGTGCTGTGGGAAAAGAAGGTGAACTGCGCAAAGTGAACAGTAGGTGTCTCCATAGTCCACTGTGCATCAGATTTGCTTTGGAAAAAGGAAAACCAGAGAATGAAGACCAGAGATTAAAATGCTATTTAAAAGAAAGTCCCAATTTATGCACAAATTAGTTTATGATTTGGTATTCCGGAGAGGGGAGGTGATAGCTGTACCTCAGACCGCGTGATATAATCTCATCTAAAATGTTTCTAAGATTGGGATAGCCTCCCTGTTTATGGTATAGTTTATTTAAAAAACGGTATTCTAGTTAATATTTTTGATAATGGCAAAAGTAAGGGGTCTTGGAAATTAAATATTTTAACCTTATCTGAATATATCGATGTGGAGAGTCTTTCTGTAAATCCAAGCCACTGATGCATTCTTGAAATAGGAAATCTGTTTTTGTTTGCAGCCATTGAAAGAAATAATTTAATGAGGCTTTCTCAGACCATACCCTTTACACCAATCCAGCTGTTTGGTGAGTAGCATTTCTACCTGCTTGAGGCTATGTCGGGCCTGATACATTTGAGTAAATCAAAGGAGAAACAAGTTGCATCATTTTGTAAGAGTTGAAAATTCTGTTTTGCTGATGGTTGTAGTTTAGTGATATTCATTTCCTATAATGAACGCTCTTGTTAACTGCCACTGCCAGCCTTCAGGGTCAAAAATCTAACACCGTGGGGGTGGGACCTCTGATGAGCAGCAGTTGGGAAGAAAGCAGTGATGTGCACCTGTCATTCACTGACTCAAGGCTGGAAGTAAGCAGGAAAGAAAAGAACAAACCAACCATGCCCAACACGCACAGAAAAAGCAATAAATGTCAATACGGTGAAAGCCAACGGGCATCTGAAGAGAAACACTTTGTATGTTGTTTTTTGTTTGTGTTTGTTTTGTTTCATGTACACTAATTGCTCTTACCTCAGACTGCAAATGTCATTTTTAAAGGCTGTAGGGGTAAAGAAAAACACGCTCACATTAGCCAGGGTTACCAGCGTTTCTTTGGCAGGTTAAGGCATCAGACAACTGAATAAAACAAGAGTCCCCACACATCCTTGATCTTGGTCCTCCTCACACTGTTCACATAGGGGACAGACCCCGGTTGGTATTTGACGGTTAATGCCTTTTCCTTCCACTCGGCTTCATGGCTGGCTTTGTAAATCAATAGCTCTGCTCCAATCCTCTAGGGCAGCGGTTCTCAATCTGTGGGTTGCGACCCACAAGAACTGTACTAAAGGGCTGCAGCATTAGGAAGGTTGAGAACCACTGCTCTAGGGGGTTAGCATACACAGAGATGTAAAGTGGCATTTATTTATCTGAGCACCAAGAATAAATATTTGAAAATATGTTACTAATAGATGTGTTTATTGATAAGGAATTAGGTGAAGAATGGGGGAATAGATTTTTTTTTTCTTGGTAAACCAGCACAGTGTTCACCCAAAAAACTCATCTGAAGCAAAGTTATAAGAAGGAAATGAAACACAGCCTTGATAGATTGTGTTACCTGTGTTAAAAGTATTTAACCTTGTATTGGTAGCATCTAGGCTCAGTAAGAGTGGCTTTCTGTTCAACAGCTAAAAGTGGAAGTTAATATCACTCAGTTAAATAGGCATTTTGTGTCTTTAAATGGGTTTGAGTTTGCATCTGAGATTCTGTTTTACTTTAGCCATTTTAAACTATTTAATCTTCATAACAACCCAATGAAGTGGACATTATTTTCATCCCCATTTTTCTGAGAAGAAAATTGAGGCTTTCTGTAACTTACCCCCAGGTGTAAAGGGAAGAGGGAGGGGTCTCTGGAGGGTGAGCTTGGTATCGATTCCAGCTGGGTTAAAACATGCATTCTTAGTGGAATGGTATCACCCCCATGGGAGCAAAATAGCCCCTTTTGTTTGCTTTTTAAGAAATATATTACGGGTCACATATAGTACTTAAGGAGAAATACAGTAATTTTTAATACAGGATTAGCTTTCCTAATTCAAACATTAAATCTCTCAAATTCTCCAACATCTGAGACATTTTGAACACTAACATGTTGCCACAAGTTGAAAACTACACTTTTGACCTCGTGTGACAGGTTTCAGTCAAAACACAGTCAAGATATGGTCAAAACTTTGATTCATGAGCTCGGCGCCTGTAATCAGTGGCTAGGGCACCAGCAGCTCAGCGGCTAGGCCACCAGCCATGTACACCGGAGCTGGCAGATTCGAATCCAGCCCAGGCCTGCCAAACAACAATGACAATTACAATCAAAAAACAGCCAGGCGTTGTGGCAGGCACCTGTAGTCCCAGCTGCTTGGAAGGCTGAGATAAGAGAATCGCTTAAGCCCAAGGGTTCGAGGTTGCTGTGAGCTGTGACGTCACAGCACTCTACCAAGGGCAACACAGTGAGACTCTGTTTCAAAACAAAAACAAAACAAAACAAAACAAAACAAAACAAAACAAAAAAACTTTGATTCATGAACAAAGTTATTTAAAATATTGTATAAAATTACCCCTAGGCTATGTGTCTAAGATATATAGGAAATATAAATATATTGTGTGTTTAGATGGTTCACATCTCCAAGACATCTTATTAAATATGTGTAAATATTCTAGAAATCTGAAAAAAATCTGAAATTTGAAGCACTTCTGGCCCCAAGCATTTTGAATAAGGTGTACCCAATCTGTGTTAATATGTTGGGGGAAGAGCAATTAGAAAAAAATACCTAATAAGGCTCCTTATGGGTAACAATAGTGACCAACAACGCGAGGTTAAACTGTCTCTCTCGGAGTATTTGTTTTTAACAAAAGATACATATCCTTACCACTTTGATTTTGTTTTTGTCTAGTTATAGTGGCAGGAGTGTCTAGCCTGAGGCCTATAGGCCACAAGCTGATTTTTTGAGAACTTTTTTCTTGGTATGTTGTGCCAGGTATTATGAAAAGTATGTGTGGGCTGTTTTTTACTAATCAACTTTTGTCAGTATTTGTGTATTTACTGTGGCCCAAGATAACTCTTTTTTTTTTTTTTTTTTTTTTTTTTTTCTGAGACACAATTTCACTATGTCACCCTCGGTAGAGTGCTGTGCTGTCACAGCTCACAACAACCTCAAACTCTTGGGCTTAAGTGATTCTCTTGCCTCAGCCTCCCAAGTAGCTCGGACTACAGGCACCTGCCACAGTGCCCGTCTTTTTTTTTTGTTGAGGTTGTCATTGTTGTTTAGCTGGCCCAGGCCAGGTTTGAACACACCAGACTCGGTGTCTGTGGTTGGCGCCTTAACCACTGTTCTACGGTGCTGAGCCCCAAGATAGCTCTTATTCTTTCAATGAATAGCAGGCAAGAGAAAAGCTTGGACACCCCTGGCTACAGTAAGAACAACTTAGTTCTTGTGTATCCTCTGGCAATTGACCTTTTCCACTTCCTTGCATTTACTAGACAATAAATAACATGGAAACTTGGTCAGATCCTTGTCCTTATTCTGCTCTAGTCCCTGCTAGTTCCATCCTCCTCTGATTATTTGGGCAACTGAACAGATTCTGCCACTAATATTTGGGATGTCATTTGGGTTATAGACATGATCCCATTGAACCCTTCGCCTTCATTTCTCTTTGTAGGAGGAGAAGAAATAACTCTCTACAGGCTGGAGGAGAGTTCCCCTTTGAATCTTGATAAAAGCATGTCCTCTTGGTCCCAGCGTGGGAGAGCTGCAATGATCCAGGTGTTGTCTCAAGAGGAGATGGATGGGGGGCTCCGTAAAGCTATGAGAGTCATCAGTACCTGGTCTGAGGGTGACTTTCTCAAGCCAGGCCAGGTGTTCATTGTGAAGTCCTTTCTCCCTGAGGTTGTGAAGACATGGCATGAAATCTTCCAGGAGAGTACTGTACTTCACCTTTGCCTCAGGGTAAGTCTGATACTCAGAGACCCAAAGTCCAGTGGGAAGGTCAAAGAAAGGAGATCTGGCTACATCATTATCTAAGGCCACTATCTCCAACTCAAAGGGGAGCCCATTATTTCATAGAGATAGTAGGTTTTGTTTTTTTCCCTTTGTAGGGCTTTTACTTTTGGGGTGGGGAGTGGTGGGAGTTGAGCAAGGCTAAAAATCGCATTTGGGCAGCCTTGAGTACTTTCACAATCATAGGCATGAGATAGAGACAGAGTGTCACTTTGTTGTCCTTGGTAGAGTGCCATGGCATCCCAGCTCACAGCAACCTCCAGCTATTAGGCTTAGGTGATTCTCTTGCCTCAGGGCAATATTTTTATTAATGTTCTCTATTTTTAGGAAATTCAACAACAAAGAGCTGCTCAGAAACTTATCTACACCTTCAATCACGTGAAACCACAAACCATTCCCTACACACCAAGGTAAGGAGATCCTGGCATCTTGCCCTTTCATTTTAGTAGGGATTTCTATCAATCTCTTTTCTACCCATTAGTTGTAAGAAATCAGACCCATGGGGAAGTTCCCTATGAAATTATTTCTGGGGTTTTTGTATTATAATTTTGGAGACTGGTAAAAGGAGAATTAAATGTTCTTGGGATACCTTAGTTTAAATCACTAAACTTGGTAAAAGAATTCAAGCAGAGGCCATAGCTACCATTTAAATCATGTGAAATAGATCCTCAATGTAGTTTCTAATGTCCAGGAGTAGCAAGGCAGAAAAATGTTCCTTTTTTAAATATAGTTTCTTCCCCCAGTATCTTGTAGAAATTAGGAACCTTGTAAGAATGAACTCTTATTACTTTCACTTGAGTGCCTCCATACCCTTACTTGCATTCACTTATTGAGACAAATCATAATTTGGTGCTGAGGACTTATAGTAAAGCCGTATTGTTTCATTTACAAGGAACTTTCTAAAGCATAGTAAGAAAAGTTGGGTCCTGTACTCATAAAAGAGTTGGAAATTTTCCTCGAAGAGAAGTGAGGTGGATAAATGTGAGGAAAAACTCTTAATCCTTGCATCTGATCTTTCCATAAAAAAGGCAAGGGTGTTCAGCCTGCATTAAACTAGCATTAGGTAATCTTTCCTGCTACTGACTTTTCAGAAAGATAAATCCCCTTTTTCTGCCTTTTGTGGGATCAATGGCCTCTTTTTTTTTTTGTTTTTTTTTTCTGGCAGGTTCTTAGAAGTTTTCTTAATCTACTGCCATTCAGCCAATCAATGGTTGACTATTGAGAAGTATATGACAGGGGAGTTCCGGAAGTACAACAACAACAATGGTGATGAAATCACCCCCCGCAGCACCCTGGAGGAGCTGATGTTGGCTTTCTCTCACTGGACCTATGAGTACACTCGTGGAGAGCTTTTGGTGTTAGATTTGCAAGGTGATTGATGATGTAGGATTTGATATAACAAGCACGAGGCCAAGTGTAAGGAGATCTTGTAAGAACCAGGAGGGCAACATACGGAGTTGCTCTATCTACTTTTGAAGGGATGTGGGAACATTTATTTCCGATTCATTGTACAGTGATGACCAGGGTACCTACTATGTTGTTTTTCACTGAGATAGAGAGGAAATCATAAGCAGGTAATTATCTGTTTAAAATTTAAAGACATCTGAAATTTTGAAATAAATGGGAGAATATTTTTTGTACCATATTTTTCAGTTTTATGACTTTACCTTAGTTTTATATTCATAATAAAGCTGAGGTATGCATTTAATACATATAGGAAAGTTTAAATTCTGGGAGTCTTTCATGATTTTACAGTTTGTTTTTTTTTTGGCCTGGGCTGAGTTTGAACCCGCTACCTCTGGTATATGGGTTCGGCGCCCTACTCCTTTGAGCCACAGGCACTGCCGTCTTTCATGATTTTAAACTTTAAAGTTGCTTTAGCAATTTATAATTTAGCTCTCTTTGCTGCGTCCCTTGACATAACAGTTCATGAATGTACACACTAAGTCTGAGAGAGGCAACACAGTGCACTCTTATTTAAGGGAAGCTTTTGATCAGCACACCTCTCTACTATCAATACCTCACATGTGACTTATAATCCTACAGCACAAAACAGAGTAACTCCAGCAGGCTTTCCTTGCAGGGACAGAATGTATTAAGGCCAAAGTTTAGTCCTCAGGCTCACTGACTTAGGCTTTGCTTTTAAATAAGAATTTAGTGCAGGAACTTTCACAGAAGTTATCTTATTTAATCCCAGCAGCACCTTGAGTAGATATTATGGGGAATCTGGGCCCACATAGTTTAAATAACTAGCCCAAGGTTGTACAGCTGCTTGAAAGGGAAGTGAGATGCAGACTTAAGCAGATTTGACCATCCATGTTCTTTTCTTTTCACTGTACTATCTTTTTATTTCCTTAAGAGTTTCATACCTAGAGGATACAACCATCTTATGGTTCATTTAAGCAACTTGGGCCTTTTTTATTTTGTCCTCTCTGACATTTTTGGCTCTCTACTTCTGGGATTCAGGTTTGGAGGTTGGGGAAAGTCCAGATAAACAGACAGTCCTGGGGCATCATGAGCAATGTTCAGTAAGACTGAAAAGTCATTTTGATCAAAATTTAAGTCACGTGCTCAAGGATGTATACACACTTTCTAAATTACATATAAGTATTTCTGTCCTTTGAGATTTCTGCTGTTCACAGCGTTGGATTTTATTTCTAACCCTTAAACACAATATTTTCGGAAGCCATATAAACAAAGTTAAAATGACTAAGATGATTCAGCTTTTAAACCAGCAAGTACTTGATTCATATAAACCCAGAGCATCGATGCCCAAGGCATCTGTTTTTGTAGCTCATGTTGGGGGAACAATTGATTGTTTTCATCTGTACTTGACTGTTTGTGCTTTGAGCTTTGGGTGGAGTTGTTTAGAAAGGACAAACAGAGGAAAAAAACAACAACAACAAAAAAAACAACCAAAGAAAAACTTTAAGGAATTAATGATGACTCTTCAGTGTGTTTTGTATTCCACTTGAATAGGTTTTTGTTTAATGATGTTTATGTTTCTGGATTTTTATGTCTCTTAGTAATCCAAAGTGACATTAAACAGAACAAATGCTGCATTGATAGTTTTGGGGGGAAAAAGGAATTAACTTTATTATTTTACTGGGCAATTATGTGAATTGCAGAAATAGGCCACTCCAAATAAACTATGTCAAAACATTGACCTTCAAAGAAGGGAAGAGTGGATGGACATCATAGAATGTGCGTTATGAAATTTAAGATACTTATCAGAGAGTTTTGACCAATTGGGCAGGCCTGAATTTGTGGAAGAATGTGAATTCTATAATAGCAATTATAACCACTTCTACTGTTATTAAGTAAGTACTTACTCTGTGCCAGCCACTTGACTAAAGGCTTATTGTGTTATTATATTTAATCCAAACCAGGTGGGAAAGAAAAAATAGGGAAAATATGATGTACTATGTATTTTTAAAAATCTCTTAGTGGTTTTTGGTTCAGTTTTGTATTGCATTTAATTTATTTCTATCTCTAGTCTTTGGAGAGGTGATGTGCATTGCCTGGTTGGTGGAAGTGGAGGAGGCTGAGAGGCTCAGGAGCAGCAGTTAGGAGGCTTTGCAGTTGCAGTGCTGGGGGCTCTGACTCCAGCTCCACCAGGAATTGGGAGCATGATCCTTGGAGAGAGCACCTTGAGTTCCTCTTCCCTTGTTTGAAAATGGGGAAAACAGTGTAATGCACTTAAGCCATAGAGTTGTTAAGGGGCTGAAATGAGACAAGTTCCTTACATGTAGTTAGTTATTGTTTCTGTTAGTATTAATCTTTGTGTGCCTCTTTAAAATGGAGGTTAATACTCGGTTGTGGGGAGTCCACCCTCAGCCGTGTGATCTAGTGGTACTGCAGGGTGACTCCAGCTTTAGCCTCTGTGAAATGAGGGCCTGATCAGAGTGCAATGGCTCCCTGCTGCTCTCAGGGAGAGAAGGCCCGAGAAGTAACTCCATTCTTCCACTTTTTTCTTTTCTTCTCCTCTCTGCTTTCTTCCAAGGGAATGACAGTCATTACCCCAGAAGCCGCCACACCAGGCTGGGAAGCTGTACTCCGAGAGGCATGACCAATTTGCAATCACTTGTAATTACACTGAAGTTTTCTGGTCTCTTTCTACTTAAAAATTGTATGCGCGAGGGCCCCTGGATCATCATCATTATATTTAAAATCCAACATTTAATTCCCAGCAACAGAAATTATTTAATAAAAATAATTGTACTCCAAATTATAGTGGTTCATAGCAATTTTTTTAGCTCATTATTTTTCAAAGGACTTTTGGAGATATTAATTCTTTATTCAACAAAATAGTTTCCAGAATGATTCAGCATTAGCATCAAGATTATGAATTCTGCTGCTACAAAGAAGGTAGCTTCTTCCCACAGATGTTGATGTGCCCAAAGGTGCGTGGGATTAGAGTGTAAATCTGTTGAGTTTCATATAAGGGCATGCTGCATATTATCTGGACAGGGGCATTTATTCTGTTAAGGCGGGAAAAGAGGTAACACTGGGAATTGTAGATGTTAAAATGTCTTTTCCCTGTTTTCCAAATATTAGGTAGAATATATGAGTAGGAGGAGCTCTGATGTTAAAGTGTGTCAGTTTGATTCCTGTGTACCTGGGAGAGACAGGTGGTGGTGGGTGGAGTGAGCATGTGAATGCTGTTGGTACTATCGGTGCAGTAAGGGGCTGTTTTTGTTAGAGAACACAGTACTGAGATATTAGAAACATGATTTTACCAGTGGTAAGAAAGTAAAATTTCACTTCACAAGAGATCTTTGATAGCAAAAAAAAAATAAAAATAATAGTTAACATTTTTTTGCTTGGTATATATCAGATACTTTGCCAGCAGTTTGTGTGCAATAATTCATTTAATCCTCTCAGTAACTGTGTAAAATAAGGCCTATAATTATTCACACTTGCCGATGACAAAACTGAGAGTCAGAGAGATTATGGAAGATATGCAGGTTACACACCCAGGAAGGGATGGAGCGGTGAGTGGAACCCAGATCTTTTGACTTCTGACTAACAAATGTCATTTAATATAAACAAAGCTGATGCAATTTTGATAGCCCCCTTCTTTTTTCCTACAAAACTTCCTTTTTTCTAATTGATATTACATCTTTAGGTACTGTGCATATTCCTAGCTTAAATGTACAGTCTCTTTAGATGTCATCTTAAGGTTTTCATCATTGCTGTAAACATCAGGCTTAAAGTTAGGTCTACAGTTAATCAGGTAAAGGATTTCTAGTCTTTAGCTCTCTATAAATGACATTAGGGTTGTCTTTCTGTCTGTCATTCTGCTTATTTACTCCATGGTTAGAAAAGCAGGGCCTCTCCTATGCTAATCCTTATATATGTAATAAAAATACAAAGTGCCCAATTTCTTCCTATGACTTTTTGCTTAAAAAGAATAAGGCAGAGCAAGGCACATTTTGCACACTTACTCTTACTTCTTCATCCCTGTTCAAAATCAGTGCACAAAGAGGTGCTAAGTCAGGATCCCTGAAAGGGTCTCTTGATGGGATTCGGAGGGTCTGTAAACTTTGATGAGAAAATGCATCACACCTTTATTTTCATTAACCTGTAACTGAAATTCATCATTTCTTTAAGTTATGATGTGGGCCACAAACCACAGTGGTATTAGCAGTACCTGTGACCATTTGCAATAGAAATTATAGATATTAACATAGCATATGACAATGCTAGTAGATAAAATACTGTTTATATTGCCACTTTCTGGACATTATTAGAGTTAGTAGACTTATGCTAGATCCTGTTATTGAATGTATTCATGAAGAAGCCTGTCTATTGCAATAAGCATTTACATATTTTGATAACAGTATTTTAGTATCATTTGTTTCCTTTATAATCCTATGTAGTTAAATTATGCATTTTCAAACATCATTCTAAGAACGGGCTCCTTAGAGCCCAAACTTTACCGAACTGACAAACAAGGTCATAACACAAAGAATGTTGAAAGTTCCTTGTCCAACATCTAGGTTACTCTAGGTTATTTTCCTAAGAAAATTCCTTAGGATAAAAGTCTGTAAGGATGACATTTTCTTGTGAAGGTTTAGGATATTATAAAACATGCAGAACACAGCAAAAATCTTTTTGAAACATCTTAGAATACTGGCTCGGTGCCCGTAGCTCAAGTGGCTAAGGCACCAGCCACATACACTAGAGGTGGCGGGTTCAAATCCAGCTGGGGCCTGCCAAACAACAATGACAACTACAACCAAAAAATAGCCGGGCATTGTGGCAGGCACCTGTAGTCCCAGCTACTTGGGAGGCTGAGGCAAGAGAATTGCTTAAGCCGAGGAGTTAGAGGTTGCTGTGAGCTGTGACACAGCACTCTACCCAGGGCGACAGCTTAAGGCTCTGT
Organism: Loris lydekkerianus; assembly: GCA_963574355.1. Taxonomy (NCBI): domain Eukaryota; kingdom Metazoa; phylum Chordata; class Mammalia; order Primates; family Lorisidae; genus Loris; species Loris lydekkerianus. Next base: position 15,873 of record CAUYPK010054539.1, on the reverse strand, counting down.
CTCAAAACAAACAAACAAAAAAAACCTTAGAATACATCAATTTTTTCAGTAAGTAGAAATACATAATAATGTTATAAATTTCATATAATTCTTCAATAATCTTTCCATAACTCTGGTCTCTTTCAAGCAAAGAGAACCAGTGCTGATTAGAGAATAATCTCAGAAATCACACAATTTGGATTGTGAATAAGTGGTACGTTTACCTGTCAAACTGGCTGACCAGAAGTGTCTCCACCATTGGAAATTAACCTGCTCACCATTTGCATTTTATAAGAGATCCGCTTTGATCTCTGTTTTGATAAATCTTAGCTTTAAATTGCACCTGTGTTATCCTTTCAGGCTTTGGTGTTATCTGTTAAAAGGTAAATTTTACTGAACACAAACATATGTTCAGAAAATGGCAGGTAGCTTAAGTCTACCTTTCAAAAAATGTCCACAGCTGAGCACACGGCTATAACCAGATCAAGAATGTAGTGTCACTTTTTTATTCAACTGTTTATAAATACTAGATATATAGCATTTGATGTGTCTCTTTGATGGAGCAGAGGTTGTACATGCCAAACTATACAGCACTGTGCCCCTTGCTGAATACGGATAGAGTCTGCCTAAAAAAGACCATAGACCATTGGGAGGAGCTCAAGCTTTGGCTCAGCTTCAATCTTGTCATGACCATGTCTGGATTGTGTAGCCTCTGATAAATGACATAATCTCTCAGAAGGTCAATGTACTCATTGATATAAATAAGGATAAAATATAAAAAATAAGGATACGAGGATGATGCTGTTGGTTGGTGATTGCTAAGAATTGAAGAAAAATAAATTTAAGATTGCCTAGTATATATAAGTAATAAATGAATGACAGATACCACTATCAGTAATGATAAACACATTATGAGACATTCATTTGTGGCCTAGAAGTTTGTTATAACAGAGGGTGTTGAGGGAGACGGTGCATTAACTTAAACTTTCAAACACTCCTGGACCTTTTTTTATAGTACATTTAATTTACTATGGAGGGACTGTGAGTTTTAAAATAAGAAATTAGGATTTAATTATTATCTTCTTGAATTTCTAGGAAAATGTAATCTCCATTTGCTAAATGAATTTTGTTTCTTCTTTTGAGGCGTTGGAGAAAATTTGACAGATCCATCTGTTATAAAACCTGAAGACAAACAGTAAGTTAATTTATGTGTTATCATTTAGAAAATTGCATTTAACACATTGCAAATGGTTTTTAAAAGAATTTATAAACATATATGTTTCTTGCCTAGATCCTAGAAAGATTTTGAGGCAGTTTATGTAAGTAGACCCAATATAATAAGATTTTCTAAAAAGCATAGATTAGGGAATGGAGATAAAAAGAAAATGTGGATATAAAATAGGATTAAATCTGGAGCTAGGTTAATATATATAAATGGAAATTATAAAGACCAATGTAGTAGTTAGAATTGGGCTGTAAATTTGACTCTAAGTGTTCTAGGGGCCTACACATAAGAAAAATAAGAGTAAATTTCGCCTCTACATCAGTGGTTCTCAACCCTCCTAATGCTGTGACCCTTTAATACCAGTTCCTCATGCTGTGGTGACCCCCCAACCCTAAAATTATTTTCATTCTACTTTATAACTGTAATTTTGCTACTGTTATGAATCGTAATGTAAATATCTGATATGCAGGAGACCCCCAAAGGGGTCGCCACCCACAGGTTGAGCACCACTGCTACAGGCTTTGACGTGAAAAGAATTAATGTCACAGGAAGGGCACAGCTTCTTTTATTGGAGTCACTGCATCTTATCATGGGCAGTATCTTCCATCACATGCTTATAAAATGAAACTAAGGCATTGTGTGCTTTTCATCAACAGCCAATCTATGGGACACCAAAGCAATGGGTTTAAATATGTATGAATTATCCGATCACTTGAATTAATTTGTAGCTGAAGTTTAAATTATATAAAGGGATGAGTCATCCACCTGTTTTTTGAATTCCCATGGGCATGTTATTCCATTAGCAAGTTTTGGAAAAGACTTCGCAGTATAGAATCTGAGGCTGTGATTTTCTGTTAAATGTGGAGCAGGAAGAAGTGATGTTGCTGATTAAGCAGTGATCAATACGGCAGACAGTAGTGGTTCTCAGATGGGAGCTTGCGTTCTGATCACCAGGAGAGCTTGTTAAAACACAGATTGCATTGTCCTATCCCCAGAGTTTCTGATTCAGCAGGTTTGGGGTGGAGCCAAATAATCTGCATTTCTAACAAGTTCCCAGGTGATTCTGATGCTGCTGGTTTGAAGACCACCGTTTGAGAACTACTAGCACATAGCATTTTTATTTTTTAGTTGCCATAAGTGTCTACACTTGATTCCTGGGTGGTACAGAATATATATAAACTATATAAGTGGGTACTCCCAATACAATACAACCTGAAATTTTTACTTTCCTTCCCCTAGAACTCGTATTATATTCACTGCATTGATGTTCTGTTCTTTTACTAAATGATTTAATCTAAAAATATGTAGGGTCTTTTCTTTTCTTATCTCCTTCCTTCCCTCCTTCCACCCTCTCTCCCTTCCTTCCTTTCTTTCTTCCTTCCTTTCCTTCTTCTCTCCCTCATTTCCTCCCTTTCCCTCTTTTCTTTCTTTCTATTTTTCTTTTTTTTTTTTTTGGACAGGGTCTCACTCTGTCACCAGGTTGGAGTGCAGTGATGTGATCACAGCTCACTGCAACCTCCAACTCCCAGGCTTAAGCAATCCTCCTGCCTCAGACTCTTGAGTTACTATAGTAATATGCCATCATGACCAGCTAATTTTTAAATTTTTTTTTGTAGAAATGAGTGTTTTGCTGTATTGTAGGTCTTGAACTTCTGGCCTCAAATGATCCTCCCACCTTGGCCTCCCAAAATGCTGGGATTATAGGCATGAGTTATGTCACCTAGCTCTTTAAATATGTAGAGTTCTATGCAAAAAGGTCCATCTACTAAAAGAATATTACATATTTAATAGGACTAGGTGAGCTAGACAAGGTAAAAGTGATCCAGATTGCTCTCATGCATCTAATTTCCAGGATATTTATTTGAGTATGGAGTCCACGTTGTAATCTTTAGGGTATACATAAAGACATTATTTTCACTTTAGTAGAGCTAAGATGTATTTATCTAAAAATATTATTTCTTCAGTAGCCCTCTGTGCCCAAGAGTTAGTAATAGGAACTTTGTACTGCAAGTACTTTCTTTATCATTTTGCAGTAAATTTTTTTTTGCATATATAATGAACTGACTTCTGTATACTGTCTATCATTTATTAAATTTTGACCTTGGCATATGTCATTTAATATGACCTGAATATTCCATCTTTTAGAATTTTAAAATTCTATTATCCCACTTGACAGTTGAGTATTTAATTGCATTCTATAGGCTAGTGGGCCTCATTCTCTATTAAGGTCACCTGGGGAACGTAAAAAAAAAAAAAAAAAGATGCCCAGGATTGGCATCAAATTAGAATCTCTTAAGATAAGGCCCTGATGCCTGTATTTTTAAAAAGTTCCCCAGGTGATTTTGTGGGCAACCAGGGTTAAGAACCTCTGTTTTATGTCAACTTAACGTTTTATGACTTGAGGATGATGATAGGATAGGATGGCACCATTGTGTCCAGCCTGGTTTTGTCGTGTTACCCAAGTTAGGGTGCAGCGGGTCTTCATGGTCAAGATAACAAAGAATGTTATTTTCTCATGACTGTGGAGAATTACGTCTAATTAGTTTGATGAGGCTCCCATTTTTGAATGGCTTCTGCGTTGAAGCCCTGGCAACAAAAAGCAGAGAGTGAAGACATTAGCATCATCTGGGACATTGTCAGGCTCTCGGGATCCTCCCCAGACCTACCGAACCCAAGTCTGAATTTTCACAAGATCCTCAGGTCATTTGATAGAAATTAAAGTTTGAGAAGCACTGATTTAAGCAAGTGTTTCCACATTGTTTATTTTAGCCTTGGCAATGATGTAAGTGAGCATTTTCAAACCCAGTTCACAGAGGAGAAAACTGAAGCTCAGAGAAGATGGTAACTTGCTTTTGAGGATAAGGGGGCCAATGAAAGGGAATGATCCTCTATCAAAAAAGATGTTTTGTGGTGTAAATTCTAATATTGTTTCTAATGCCTACTGTCACTTAGCTCTCCCCAAACTTCTGCCGTGGTTATCGGTAGGTTGGGATTCTATCTTTTTAGTTTACTGCCTTCATGGTTTGGGCATTTGACAAGGATGAGAAGATACGTTCTTTAGTAAATCTATGTATAGATGGCACTAATTAGCGTTTCTCCGCATGTGGAACCAAGCTACCACCTGCTTTTCCTGTGTTGTGAAAAATCTGGAAAACAGCTACTTGTTTTTTTTTTTTTAAACTTAGTTGTCTGAGCCTGCAAGGCTGCAGGCATGCTGTGTGCCATAGGGTGTTAATGCAAATGAACGTTCCTATAGCCCTCCTTCAGTCTTCCCTGCACAGGGAGTAGTCAGAACCCCGATATATACATTCGGTGGTGATTTTGATTCACTTGTCTTAATTTTGACAAAGCTCACAGAGGCAAAAGACTTAAATGTTTTTATCTGAGAATCAATGCTCCATCTCTAAGTTGGGAGGGAAGAAATGGCAGGGATAGAATGCGAATGGGGGAAATTCTCCAAGAGGGTCATGCTGGAGAGACTACAGAAAGGACATCTTCGATTTAAATGACTAAAATAATGCCTCCATTTTCACTTTACCAGCATCGTAGAATTTCTGGCCTAAATACCAAGTGAGTCTACTTTTCTGTCACCTTCAGTTTCACCTTATTGAAGTGGTTCCTTACCAGATGGACTGAGAGAGAGGAATAGTTAACAGGATGCAGCTTATGCAGCCGGGTAAATACCACCAGAACTGTACTTTGTAAGAGCGATTGAGTGACCGGGAAAGTTAATCCTGGGTGTCTGTTCACTTCGTCTTCCCAAGAGATTTCCTCCACCTCCTCGCCTCAGAGCAGAGAGGCAATCTGAGATCAAACTGACATCAGCCCTCATTCGGAGCTTGGCACATCTTCAGAGCAGCTACTGTTATTCTGCCAAAAGGAAGTGGAAATTGAGATAAATGTTTCAATCCTTGGATGGAAAAAAGTCCATTTTTACACCACATCCCTTTTGAGAAACCGCATTCCTTAGAAGCAAAGTTTATTATTTCCTTTTGCGATAGTTTGCTTTTCTTTTTTCTTGTGACGTGGAATTTGAGAGCAGTAATTGAGTTCAGATTTTAAAATGTGCTGTTTCCACTCTGCATGTCATTAAAATAAAATATTAGCTTTCATAAAGTTTCTTGGGAAGTGTCTCTGGTGTGCTCTGCTCTGTAGTGTGCAGAGTGTCAAAATCTGAAGGATAATGGTTGTTTGTGATATGATAACAGATGAACATTGATCTTAGAATCTGCTAGGGACCTATGATAATTCTAGAGTATTCAAAATCCGCCCCATATATGCTAATGCTATTTGTAATTTTGTCACCTACATCGAGCACATTATTTCCACAATCCTGTTGTCTAACAGTCCTGTCTTTCTAGGAATTGGCCAGGATAGCAGTTTGCAGGTAGAAAGGGGCCTTGGAAAGAGCCATGGCTACTGGATCTGGGGTTTAGTCTGGTTATTTGTTTTTGACTGTGGTTATTTTAGGAAAAGTATTTGGGTTGGAAACAATGTATATGTATGTATCTTTTCAGAAGGTGTGTTCTAATAGCCAATTTCTCTTACTTTATACCTTACCTTTGGGATATTCTGGGAGAACATTTGCTAATGAATGTTATTCTCTCACTCCATATGCATTAGAAAGGGTTTCACTGTATTTTGTTTTAATGTGGTACATAGAAAACTCACTCTTCTATCAGATTAGTGTTGAAATGTGTTTCACAGTAGGTCTTGGAGTTGGGTACAAAGATTTAAGTGCATTTGAATTTTAAATTTGCAAACCTAACGTCGTTGCTTCCCCAAAGTGCTCTGTTCTTTGTTGGCTCCTTCAAGTTTGCTGGGTTACTAAGGGATACTGTTCGGTATCTCAGAGAATCCTGGTCGAGCTCCTTTTTCTTAAGTTGTGATCTAATTGATATTCTGATATTTCCTCTAGATCAAGAGGAATGGTGTTTGGACCAGCCAATTTGGGGGAAGATGCAATTAGAAACTTCATTGCAAAACATCGTTGCAACTCCTGCTGCCGGAAGCTCAAACTCCCGGGTATGCCGCCAGCAATTCTATTTTTCTCCAAGTAAATCTCTCATAGAACAACATCCATTGTAACCTGGGATAAAGTAGAAAATCTTAATCACATTTTTATCTCATTCTCAGTCATTCCCAGAGCCTGACTTTCTGACTGCAAAGTTTTCAAGTCTCTCAAGGGATTAAAAGGACAGGGATTTACTTTAGGTTCTGCCAAAATGTGATAAAAACAACCTGGGTCCTAATACTTGTCATCGTCACTCCCAGCGAAAAGTTCCACTGACTTAAATGGGGTGAAATCTGAGTGAGGCAGGTCTCTGCCCCTCTGCTTTGGATCCTGCCAGCGGCTCCATCCTGGTGCCCACAGCATTCCTATTCTATTCTAATCAACCCACTGGACACTTGGGAGGGTGCCGTATAGAGGGAAATAAAATAGTGCTTTTCACTGTAAAAACCTGCCACTTTAAACAAATATTGCAGTTTTAAAAAAATTCTCTTTAAAAAAATTGTATTTATTTTTTTATTTCAGAATGTTAAGGGATGCAGCTGTTCTGTTGATATGCTTAGTTTTTGTACAGATTGAGTCAAAGGCACACACGTTAAGAGTGCCCTTCTTTCAGACAGTGTACACTGAAACACATATGGCCATTTTGAAAAAGAAAAATCTGGTTCAATAATATAGTAAATTTCCTGATATTTTCCTAGGAAAATATTCTTAATATAAAGCAAGCAGCTGGAAGCCTGTGCCCTCCAAATTGGCAGTCCCAGCTCTGTTGCGTTCTTTTCTTTTGTCCCAGAAGGGAGGCTTTACGTCTGCCTCAGATCGCTTACTACTTTTCTTACTAACCACAAACTTGCCCTTATGGTGGGATTTCACATATTTTAAGTTGAGTAGCCTTTCCTGCCTTCCAATAAACGATCGTACCCTGAGCTGGAAATCAGTAAAAGAGCATCATCCATTGTAAGCTGGGATGGAGTAAGTGTACATTTATAACCAAAAAGGACAATTTCTAGTCTTGCTGGAGTTAGAGATGGGGGAGTTCTTGTGGGAAAGACATAGCAAAAAACTGGGGTTTGGAGCAGGCATCCAGGATCCGTGGGAACATAGCGTGTCTTCAGAGGTGGTGCAGGTGGCCGTGGGAGATGGGGGGATCAGAAGGGAGCAGTGAAGGAGGGGAAGGCCATGAATCTCATAACTGCTGGGCCTTGCTCTACAGATCATGTTCCAGGCTTGGGCAAAGAGACCAGTGCAAAGCTAAGCTGCCCACTGGCCTCTTCTCTGGTCAGAAGGAGCCCCAGGACCGGGCTGGGCTGGGCTGGGCTGGCCTGAGGGGCCTCCAGGTGAGGGCCCTGTGGGAGATAGGAGCTGACAGATATCTGAGTCATCCCTTGATTGCAGTTGGAGTCTGATCATTAATTCACATCCTCAGGCACTGGCCTCTTCCCAGGTCTGATTCATTGTACCCTGAACAGGGCAGCCTCCATCCTTGAAGATGCAGAGCTACATCTGACCAGCCAGGACATAAAGAGACTTGAGACATAACTCACTGCTTCCAATCCTTGAGCCCAGTTAGTTGTTCTGTATGATTAAGGTTGAGATAATGTCTATTTATATTATAGGCTGGGTTTTGAGTAATTCAGTAATTTTTCCATTGCTACTCCTAATTCATGTTTCCTTTCAAAACCTTAGTTTTCAACTAACATTTAAATAGACATAAGCAATACCCTCATTTACTCTCATTTGGTAATCTGGAAAGCAGGGTTAGAGGTGAGTCTTCTTTTTTGTTTGATTATGCTTTACTTATTTTTGTTTATAGAGACACAGTTTAGTGGAAAGGGCATGGGATCGAGAGCCAGACAGATTGGTCTGAGCTCACATCCCAGTTTTTTTTTTTTTGAGATAGTCTCACTATGTTGCCCCCAGTAAAGTGTTGTGGTGTCATAGCTCACAGCAACCTCAAATTCTTGGGCTCAAGCGATCCTCTTGCCTCAGCCTCCCAAGTAGCTGGACTATAGGCATCTGCCATGATGCCAGCTTTTTTTTTTTTGTTGTTGTTGTTGTTGTTATAGTTGTCATTGTAGTTTCGCAGGCTCAGGCTGGGTTTGAACCCACCAGAGCCAGTGTATGTGGGCCAGCACCCTAGCCACTGAGCTACAGGTGCCGAGCCCCAGTTCTGCTTTTTACTAGCTATGTGACCTTGGGCTTCAGTTTCCTCATCTGTAAACTGGACATAATAGCATCTGTCTCATAATGCTGGTGTGAGGAATGAATTAAGTGATATATGTACATGTTGAATAAATGTTGCTTCTTAGTAAAATATAATGTGGTCTGGGTACAATATCTCATGCCTGGATTCCTGGCACTCTGGGAGGCCAAGGCTGGAGGATCCCTAGTGCTCAGGAGTTTGAGACCAGCCTGAACAAGAGCAAGATCCCATCTCTACAGAAAATGGAAAGATTAGCTGGGCATTGATGTGGGTACCTGTAGTCCCAGCTACTTGGGAGGCTGAGGCAGGAGGATCGCCTGAACCCAGGAGTTTGAGGTTGCTGTGAGCTATGATCATGCCTCTGTACTCTAGCCTGGGAGACAGAGCAAGACCCTGTCTCAAAAAACAGAAACAAATAAACAAACATATATATATATACACACACACACAGAGATATATATATATAGAGAGAGGGTGTGTATGTATAAAATATATATTAGCTTATGTCTAGGTAATCCCCATTTAACATTAAAATTAATATAAGAAATACATGCTTAAGTTATCAAATGCGTTGTCAGGCCCAAGGGCCTCTTCCATCCTTGTCAAGGGAGTGCTAACCTTCTCTCCTTTCATACAACACAAAGTTATCAAATGTAATCAGTACAGCATAAAGTGTGCAGAAATTGATTTTTTTTTTTTATTATTTTAATTAAATCATAATTTTGTGCATTGATGCATTTTTGGGGTATAGTGTACTGCTTTGATATACAATGTGAAATGATTACATTGAACTAAGTAACACTTCCATCACAATTATACTCATTTCTTAATAGTTTTGAAACGTACCATTGCATCATGCACATTAGGTGAGGTCCCCCCAGATACCCTTCCACCTCCCCTCTTCTTCCTCCCCTCCCCTCTCTCTCCTCTTCCTTCTACTTTCTGGACTATAGTTATGTTTTGCCATTCATATGAATGTGTAGGTGGTAATATATTGATTTCATAGTAGTATTGATACATTGGACACTTTCCCCCCCATTCTTAAGATACTTTACTAAGAAGAATATGTTCCAGCTCCATCCAGGTAAACATAAAAGATGTGACATCTCCATCCTTTTTATGGCTGCATGGTATTCCATGGTGTACATATACCACAGTTTGTTAATCCATTCATGGGTTGATGGGCACTTGGTCTATTTCCATGTCGTGGCTATTATGAATTGTGCTGCAATAAACATTCTGGTGAAAGTGTCTTTGTACAGACATTTAAAGCCCGTTTTCCTCCATACCTTTCTCCCAAAAGTTAACACTATTACTAATATTTCCTTTTGATTTCGTTTTTCAAATGGAAGAAGGCCTTAAGAAGCATAGGATCTGACAACTGGATGAAGCTTTTCAGGCAGTAGTAAACTTGAGGTATAGCTTTCGTTGCAGAAAACTGACCATTGAGGTCCAGAGCCACCGTTTCAGCTGACCTCCCCACCCTGCCTATCTCTCAGCCATGGAAATGTCCTGTTTCCAGTTTGGCCTTGTTTAACTCTAGCCAGCTGTGCCTTGTAGGGCATTGAATATTGAATCAAGTAATGGCTCTTCCTTCCCTGCCCTGTAAACAGTGCCCAAAATGCGTAGGAGAGTCTTCCTTGGGCATTGTGGTGGGAGGGGCTTAGTTTGGACATGGTTTGAGTCACAAGTGTGCTTGGCTTGAGGAAGAAGAGACCTCTGAGAACATTCAGCAAAACCTAAAGTCCAGTCCATTTGCACTAATGGTAGGTTCTTAGGGATCCACTCTTAACCTTCCTACTTGTCTTCCTTGCAGATTTAAAAAGAAATGACTATTCCCCTGGGAGAATAAATTCCGCCTATGGACTCAAGGTCAAAATAGAACCAGCTGAGGAGCGTCCAGCAAGGGAAAGCGGTGGAAATTCGCCAGAAGATCGCACCCAACCGTAAAGGGGGAGAAGCCAGACGGCTGGCCTTCCCTGCCAGGAGCTCCGCACGATGTCAATTGGTTGATGTAACAGTGATTGATTGCATCAGAGCTCCTGTCAGGATGCCTTACACCGTGGGAGCCTTGGGACACACCTGCCCCCGACCCAAGGCCTCATTGGTGTGTGAGGACTGGGCTGTCCTCCACGGGGAAATGCTGGGACGAGGCAGCGGGGAAGTCTGTTCCTTTACTACCTCGCTGCTTTGGCTGGTCGCATGGAGCCCTCGGAGCAGAATGCTGCACACTAAAGAACCAGGGGGATGAGTTTATTTTCTCACTGTATGTGCAGACAGTACCCCTCCACTGCTATTCATCACCTTTCCCACAGGTGTATTTATGTCTATATATGTACATAAAAAAGTTGTGCCATTTCCTCCTCTGTCCTCTCCATAGCATGGCACTTTGAATAGCAACAATAGGGAAAAAAATGGAATGAGGATGTATTTGCAGATTGGAGTACACCCCTGCACGAGCTAACCAGTAAAAAGTTAGCATCCTGGTGGACTCTAGATGGGTTGGAGGTATTGTCCATGAATCATATGTTGCCTATTTCCAGTTTCTCTGAAAGAAAGGAAAAGGGGAGCTGCATCCTCTCTGCCCCTCCCCTCTCCTCCTCCCTGTCCCTTCCCTTCCATTCCCTTCCTCTCTCTCTCTCCTTTTTCTTTATTTTTCTTTTTTCACCAAGATAATGAGGATATGAACAACTAGAAGTTTTTAAGAAAAGGTTTCCCTTCCTTTAAACTCAGGGATAAGGTTGACTAAGTCAACCTTTAAAATGCCACTCACTTTTCCAAAGTTGCATATATAATATTGCAGGTTAAATCACCCTATGTCAGGCAAACATGATTTCAGACCAAAACATGCTTCTCAGGTGCTAGCCTCCTTCCAGGGACAGAGCTGCCGCGCCTTTGAGAGCTCTCTACATATGTTAAAGTACTGCCTGGGAACATTTCAGTTTCTGAGACTTGAGGCGAAGAACTCCTGGAAGCTCCACTAGGTGGCGTGTTTGGGGGTGCAGTGACCTCTCTTTCATGCTGCCTGGGCTACCCTACCTCAGAGCAAGCAGGTGCTTTCCACATGGGAGAGATGGAGGGCTGGGAAGGCTCTCCCAGCTCCACTTGCATCTCCTTTTTAAATACAAGGTTTTCCAGTCTACCAGCAGCTAACCTGGGCTTGAAAATTTTCAACTTACCATCTTGCTTGGTCCTCCCATTAGCTGACTTGCTGCAAAACCTGCCCTTGTCATCTACACTCCTGAATTCTTTGGTTATGTTTCAGAAGAAATGTCAGATAGAGAGATGGAAAAACCCTAAAATTAGGTTTGCCATTGATTGTGTCTGATTCTTAAGTTTGAGTTACCCAAGGGCTAATTTCTACCCCTTTTCTTTGGTCATGAGGGTGGTGAGAAGCTGGAAATTTGGGTGATTTTTTTTGATTGGCAATGAGGATAAAATTGTTAATACTTTTGGGGGGCTTAACAGCTTTATCCTTCTCTGTGAATCTTTGAGGAATCAATTGGTACTCAGTTCAGGGGCACATTCAACTATGGAAAAAGGCAGAGTTTGCCTGTCAAAGGGGCGATGTAAAGGCATCAATTTGTTGGTTGAATATTTGCTACCTGGAATGAAACTTGAAAGCAAATACATTTTGATTTCAAATGTCTGTGCTGTGCTGTTTTGTTTTATTTTTAGAAAAATTAACAGAATAACATCATGAAAAGACAAACTCCTGGGCCAAAGTCACTGGGATTGCTTGCATCCAAATACTGACGTGATATTCTTGAGTGATTAGTGACCACACAAGGATGGAGTAGTCCCTTAGTCAATTCTATTCAGTCTGTAATTGTGAAGTGCCTGCTCCCTACTCTGCTAGTGATGAGGATGCAGTGGCCAACCTTGCATCTGTTTGCCCTCAAAAAGCTTTGTCTCATGTTCCTTTTTGTTTGTTTGTTTTGTTGTTGTTGTTGTTCCAAGTTTGTATTTCTAGTTAATGCTACAAAGAAAAATTGACTTCCAGCCAAATATCAAATCCAGAAATGTGCCCCACACCTTGTCTACCAGTGGGCAGTAGGTTTGGACTGGGATAAGAGAATTAAAGGCAAATGAGAAGACATAGCGAGGACTGATTTTAGGAACTGCCGAGGAAAAACAGACTCCATAAACCTCATCTGAGTACAAGGCGCAGATCATAGATGACACCTGCCTCTGGGGCCCAGAGAAGCAGCTGGGTTCCAGAGCTCCTCTCCTGCAGGCTTCCAGGGCATAGCAGTTTCTCTCATGAGGTGTTGGGTCCTGGAAAGACATCTGCCCCATGCTGTCCTTAAAGCTTCTCCTTCCAGGGAATGGAATCAGATACAGTTTGAGTGTTTTTTTGTTTCATTATTATTTTCTGTGGCTTTGCAAAACAAGTACTGGGGGGCGGCTAAGCCTTTCCAATTTACCATGAAAACAACTTGAAAAACTTGTTTTTGGGGTTGTTGTTGTTTGTTACTGTTGTTTTAGCTCAAGATGCCCTGTGATGGTTTGTTGTCCTTCTCAGCCACCAACATCTAGCACAAAGCTTGGCACATAATATGCTTTCAATACAATTTGTTGAAAGAAATAATAAACTTTCGAATGCTACTGGATTTCATTCACTAGGTAATCAGATTTGCATTTTTAATCCAGAAGGAAATGATCACCAATTCTTTAAGACCCAACACAATTCTTTTGATCTCTCTCTGTTTTAATTTTCTAGGAAATAGCTTTTAACAACCTCCACCTGGTCTATTGAATTCTCACTCAGTTCTTGCCCTTATCACCATCGGTGATAACGCCCGAGTGCAGCCTTTACTGGTGACTATTGAAATGAGATGATAACTTCCCAGAAATGGCCTCGAAATAATCATCACTTTATTACCCTTTGAAAAGAAGATTGATAGAAAAGTCATTTGAAAGATGGTTCATTACCATGCCCTGGTATGATTTCTTTACTCACATCTCTCCAAAGCATGAGAAAGGGAGGATTATTCTCTGAGGTCGGAATCTGAAGGCTCTGTGTTTGCCTCTTTGAAGTCTTGGTATTTAATTTTCTGTAGTCATTTCTTGGGCAATTTTCTAAGAAACTAGTTGAAGCTAATTTATCATAAGTTAAAGTCAAATGACAGAAAAGATTTTTCCTCTTTAACAGCATTTTATTCCACAGAGGTTAGCTTCTGAAGGAAAATGGGACTTAAATAGCATTTCAAATCTCCAGCCACATGGGTGGGTACACAGAATAGAAAGGATTCTGGAAGCCACACTGATTTTTTTATTTAGCATGGTTATTATTTTGTGACTTTTCTTTCCAGATCATGATGTACAGATAAAATATTGCATTTTTGTGAAACACTCTCTTAAAAAATAATTAGATAAGTTGCCTAATTTTTCAAAGAAAGACTTTTAGTTCTCAAGGGATAATAAACCTTGGTCTCTATCATTCTCAGGCTTTTAATATAACTTTATATAATTCATTTAACCTTTCTCTTAACCCCTAATACTGAAATAGAGATGAAGATACTTACCTTTTCAAATGAAGGTGAAGGATAATGAGAGAACACGTATAAACTTCTTTGAGAATCTCATTTAAAAGACTTCTTGGGATAGAATTCAATAAATAATGAGAGGTTTTTATTTTTGATATTACATGATCATTATTTAATGTTTACGGAGGATGCTTGGTGGACTTGTTTCAGTATAAACACAAAAGTGATTTCTGCTGTTTCTTCTTTTCTAAGGGGAAAAAGTTCATTGCTCTGTTTTCGTTTTACAACTTAGGTAAATAGTTCAAAATCAGGAAACTCACCATTTCACAGTCTGTCATTTATTTTGCTTTTTGATGGATTTAAGTTTATCCAGGCAATTTTTTTCTTTGCTATCCTCTGCCCAAAGGAAGTCTTCCAGGAGAAGAAGTAAAGCCCAAGAGAGGAAACATGTCATTATGGGTGACTTTTTCTTTTTTGCAGTTTTTGGCTAGGGCTGGGCTTCAACCTGCCACCTCCAGCATATGGGGCTGGCGCCCTACCCCTTTGAGCCACAGGTGCCACCCCTGGGTGACATTTTTGACCATGAAAAGAGAGTAGATTTAGAATCTCAATGCTTATAAAACTTGAAGTTTTTAATTAACAATATTTTACATTTTATCAGCCTAGGGCTTAGTAATTACATTCTTGCCTTCAGTTTGCTAGTTTTTTTTTTTAGTAACTTCCTTTAGAATTCTCATCTGCTCCTAGTGGATTTTTTCCATTGTGAACTTTTAGAAATTCCATCTTCTGAGGCCAGGCATGATGGGTTATACCTGAACCAGCACTTTGGGAGGCCAAAGTGGGAGGATTACTTGAGTCCAGGAGTTTGAGACCAGCCTGGTCAACATAGTGAGACCCACTATCTACAAAAAATAAAAATCAGCTGGGCATGGCGGGGCATGCCTATAGTCCCAGCTACCTGGGAGGTTGAGGCAAGAGGATTGCTTGAGCACAGGAATTTGAGGTTGCAGTAAGTGGTGATTGTGCCATTGTACTCTAACCTGGGTGACAAAGTGAGAACTTGTCTCAAAAAAAAATTTTTTTTTTCATCTGCTAAATTAGTTGCAAAGTCTTCACAAATATTATGGTAGAGACTCTTTTGCTAACGACTATCTCAAAGTGGCTATAACAAACACCTTTTTTTTTTGATATCTATATACACATTTTTATTAAGGTTAAATTCACATAACATAAAATTAACTATCTTAAAGTAAACAACTCAGCAGCATTTAGTACATTCAAAATGTTGTGCAACCACCTCTATCTAGTTCGGAAAACATTTCACCATCCCCAAATAAAGCCCTATACCCATTAAGCAGTTACTTCCTATTTCCTTCTCCCTGTAGTCTTGGCAACCACCAATCTGCTTTCTCTTTCTATTTTGTTTACCTATTCAGAATCTTTTTTTTTTTTTTCTGTCGAAGCAGGAACTCACCTTTATTGCGTCAAGCAGCCGCTTATATAGAGCGTGGGGAAGGGGCGGGGAAAGAAGGCAGGGGATAAGGTGCGTGACAGGGTTGGGCCAATGGCATGGTACCACGTTGGGTGTATCTAGGTAGAGGCAGTTTCAGGCCGGGCCTTGCTGAGTCATTGCTACGCGGAAGTAGCTCGATGGATCTACTTCTAGTCAGGCTCGGGAAGTTGCACTAGGCCTCAGGCACATGGCAGGGCCCAACAATTCCCTCTTATGTTTTTTGTATGGCGGATAAACATAGTCCCTGTCTTAGGTTGCCTGCTCTTTTTTTTTTTTTTTTTTTTTTTTTTTTTTAGCATATCACAAATAAGAATTTATTATACTGTTTAAGAAGGGAAGCCAAGTGCAGTGGTATTTCAGAAGCTATATCTTTTCTTTAATGCAATATACACTTATAGACTCTAAGCAGTATTTTAAAATATACAATCTCTCCAAAAGAAAATATCAACTAAA
>CAUYPK010054538.1:0-61110 GCA_963574355.1 Loris lydekkerianus | reverse complement strand
CAGGCGTCCTCAAACTGCAGCCCGTGGGCCACATGAAGCGGTGTGAATTGTATTTGTTCCCGTTTTGTTTTTTACTTCAAAATAAGATATGTGCAGTGTGCATAGGAATTTGTTCATAGTTGGTTTTTTGTTGTTGTTGTTTTTTAAACTATAGTCCGGCCCTCCAGCCATCTGAGGGACAGTGAATTGGCCCCCTGTTTAAAAAGTTTGAGGACGCCTGCTCTAGATATTAACCCAGGCCCCCCATCCACTGATACTTTAATAAAATTGTCTCAACTATCATGTATAGAATGGGGTGCACATTCTTCAGGAATTCTGCTGGGGAGAGGACAGTTTACATTACTCCTAGTCACCTCTATTTTTACATTTCTATGCCTACTAAAATAGTTAAATCTGTGTATTTTCTCACCCCACCTTAGTGTTCCTCTTCTGTACTACCTCTCACTTAGATACAGAATCCCTCCTTTCCTTGACTGCCATGAAATAGAAATAACATCAAACAAAATGTAATAAAAAGTAAAGCCTACAGACATATTTTTACTAAAAACGTGAGGAGACAGAAGGGGTTCAAATAACAGAGCAAATTAATCTTATACTTTCAACTTTCTGGTTGGACGTCAGTTCTGCTAACTCAGGTCAGCCTCCCCGTGTGGCTCAGAGATCTCCTGGGGAGCAAAACGAAAGAAAATGAAAGCATTCCAAGGCCTCATGCAGAAGGAGCAAAGCCGCTCCTCCCAGCCCCTCACCTCGAGCTCAGCTGCAGCCCTTCCACTACTTACGTACACCAAGTTCAAGTTCACTGGCGTGCTCACGTCTCAGCTCTCTTTCTTTTAACTAATGTAGGCGAGAAAGAGGAGAAAAGAGAGAGATTTATTTCCATACTAATGTAAATAATGCCATCACCCCTCTCTGCCCCCTTGGAAGGCAGAAAAAAGTTATTGTCTATTTTTCTTAAAGGCAGATTTTCTCTCCATTCAGTTATATGAACAGAAAGAAAATATTTATGCAACTTTGACATTTGGGGAAATCCTGTGAATTCAGGGGTCTGGAGATTTTAGGATAAATGTTTTGCTGGTTGGGGGGGTTGTTTTGTTTTGTTTGCTTCTGCCTGTCTCATGCTCTGCTGTGACAATTAAATTCAAATGAAGGGGTGCCTTGGTAAGCCCGTGCCCAAGGTGCATGATGTACGGGTATACAGCTCACCCCCTGGGTGAAGGGCTCAACTACAAACTTGAACGTGACCTAAAAAATGCAAACAATGTAACCTAATCATTTGTACACTCTCATGAATCTCACATTTAAAGAAAAAAAAAAGAAAGAAACCAAAAAGCAGACAAAGCAGGCAGACTGAGGACAGACAGGGCAAGCCGCCCAGCCAGCGGTGTGTGCTGGAGAAACAAAAGAAGATGTTCTTGCCAGGAACCCGCCTGGGCCCAGAGCAGCGTGGTGCCAAACAGAGGAAGGATGACAAACCCAGCTGTAATCCAGAGTCTGCAGGAGCGCTTCAGAGTTTCCAAGGGAAATTAAAAACTAATAACCAGATAATGCATTCTTAGCTCCATGCCCTGTGGACTTCTGCTGAATTTTGGATGAGGTGAAAAAGACAGGGAAGGGAGGCAGGAGGGAAAGAAACAAACCTGTCATAAAAGCCACAGGTGCAGCATCCAGTCCTAGTCTAACTGGTGCCCCGGGGCTCAAGGAGTCTTTGGGCTTTGGACTATGCTAACTTGTGTTAATATTTGTTTGGGAAGATGTACTAAGCTGTGAGAAAATGTTAGGGAGCAGAGTTATGAATCATGAGAGAAATTTAGAAAGGCCACAGCCTCAAAGGGCACAAGAGGCACAGTGAAGGGCACGCCTTAGACGCTGCATGGAGCGGCTGGGGCCACAAGTTGTACTGTGATCAGAGATTTTCATATATCAATTCATTCAGTTCTCAAGGAAAGGTGGTGCCTCTCTCTCCCTCTCTCTTCCAAGGCTATGAGCCTGGCTAGGGAATCCAGCAGAACTGGGCTGAAATCCTAGCCCTAAAACACACTACGGTTCAGTTCACTCATGTGTAAAATGAGATCAATATACCTACAACTTCTTATGAGGGTTGAATGGGTAAATGTGTGACGATCAGTCACTTAATGCAGCACACTGTGTAACAATATGCACATTCTCAGAAACAGAAACCTTACATTCACACACATGTATTTGTGTAAGTGTAGATAATACATATTTCCACTCAGGAGAGTTGACACAAGCCAGAGACCCAGGGTAAAGGCTTACTAAAATAAAGGGAAACCTCCACCTGGGCTCTGGACATACCACCCTGGTTGAAGAGGCCGTCTTCTTACCTGGGCTAAGTTAATAGTCTCAGAGCTGGTCTTGTTTTTCCCTAATGGCAGTGATCTTCCAAGTGTAGATCAGATTAGTAGCCCTGCATGAAGCCCTCCAGGGTTTTCCACTGCCTTTAGAATACTATCCAAATGCCTCACACTGCCTTCAGGGCCTACTTGATCCGCCCTGTCTCCCTCATCAGACTCATCTCTTATCCATCTTCCACTCCACCTATGCTCCAGCCACACTTGCCCTTGTGTTATCCCTAATCACCCCCAGTTCTGACTTAGGGTCCTAGCCCTGTGTTGTTTTTACTTGGAATGCTTGTCCACCAAAGCCTCCTGTATCTAATTACTTCCTGTCAATCTCATCCCCACATACATGGCAACTCCTCAGAGATGACCTCCCTGACTGTCCAGTCTAAACAAGACCTCTGCTCACACTCCACTACAACACTCTGTTTTATTTTTACTGTAGCATCTAATATCCTCCTGCTTTATTTATTTATTGGTTTATCATTGCAACCCAGTGCCTACATCAATGTCTGACAATGGCAGACCTTGGATAAACATGGAATGAAGAAGTGAAACGTGGAATGACAGCACAGACAGGCACGGTGGCACCGCAGGCCCTCTGAGTCCATTAAGAGGCTCACAGACTGACAAGGGTGTGTGACAAAGAGACCTGAAGCACTGAATGTTGTTCTGGGTTTAAAAGCTGAAATACAATTACGTAGTGTCTTTTCCCAAGTCTAAACTTGCTAATGCAATTTCTAAGAGCTGGGAGATTTCATCACCACCATTTCTATGTAAGTAGTCTAAATCATATAAATAAAAAGTATAACCTCCTAAGTTGACCACCCACAGGACGTTTCAAACTGGTTGGTATATGGAGATGGTCAGCCTAAGGAGCTTTCATTGAGTACATGCCATGCACGTCAGGAGTATGAAAATTAGGTCGGCTGAAGGAAGTAGTCAATGTTGGGAGGTAGTCAGCTATGGAGGTTCTACTATAATAATTTTAAAAACTTAACTATTTCCTTGGAAATGTAATGTCAAGCTTCTTAGCTTTAACTTGTCGACCAATGCTCAAGTTTGTTTTTGATTTCCATCCTTTCCTTCTAGTAAGCCTTTCAGAGGCATTCCTTTCAGAATGGCCAGGCCTTTCACTTTTGGATTGATTCCTGAATTTTAATCCAACCTTTCTATAATGGAGCAATGGGAAACAGGGATTCAGAAAATAGGTTTCCAAACCTCAATTTTCCTCTTCAGTTTAAATTTCTACTATTTGTATTTTTAAGAAAGCTTCTAAATGTCCTGCAGAATGAAATAACCATGATATCTACTATTATGCCCAGATCACAAAGTCCCCAAAGACCACCAGGGAGCCGATTCCGATGCAAAAGCAAAAGAGCCGTTTTATTGCAAGCTCGGGCTTGGGCTCCCAGGGACTCTGCTACAACCCGAGCTCTGTCACAGGGTTATTTTATAGTGCAGCACAGCAAAGTGGGCGTATACATTTTAAACAAAGGGACTGCTTCTGGATTGGCTGCCACTGGTCCTGCCATATGGCCCACTCCAGAAGGCAGTTTCTGGTTGGAGACCAATGAGTCAAGCTGGAAAACCGGGGACTCATGGTGACTCATCAGTTTTGAACAAAATGGCGGACAAAATGGCTGAACCCTCAAAATGGCGTTAGTCTGGTTCTCTCACCTACACTTCTCCAAAGCATAAACCAACACATAAGATTAGTACTGGGTGAAGAAATAAGAATAAAAATAACGTGGAACCCAAGGAGTCCAGCTGCAGCCAGCCAACAGCCAGGGAGAACACCAAGAGCTGGCATTTCCTCTGAGAAGAAGCCTGATTCTCAGCTGGGCTTGCGCTCAAACTAAAGCTCTGTCATTCTTAAGTTTAGTGGTGTCGTGGGCTTTGTTTTTGCTTTTTTCTTTCTGTGAATTGAAGGTTCCTTGCTCACTAACCATGTAGGACTAACTAAATCTCTGGCAAATTGGATTACTTTGTACTTCACTTGGGAGAACCGGGTCTGGAAACGAGGCGCTTTCCTTTGTTCTTCCAGATCCTGTTGTGGCTTCTGTCCTACCTGCCTTTTTTTGAGCCATGAGGATGCCCAGGGCAGGGAGAAGGGGCGAGGGTAGCTCCATGTCCAACTCTAGGAAGTAGTGCTGCTTCCTGTTGGAAGCGACCTGATCTCTAATAGCAAAAATTTAGGAAAATAATGTGTTCAAACTTAAATATGTTTAAATGGCTGCAGTGTTTATCTGCTGTCATTTATTTTTTAAAAAATTATCATATTAAAGGGTGAAATAAATGTATCAAATGGTCTATAAAACCAGTGTATGGTGCCCCATGATCGCATTAATGTACACAGCTATGATTTAATAATAAAAAAAAAAACTGAGACAATAATCAGTCATTTGGAGAAAGTGATCCCATCAATTTTGCAGGTGCACTCATGGTAATTACAGACAAATTAGTGTAGGCATCTCAAAATTTGAGTCACAATGCTTGCTACAAATGAAACCCAGGATCCATTTACAAACTCTTAGTACCCATTTCCAAAATCGAGGACAAAAATACTGCACGAGTTCACTGCTAACAATAATGCAAGAACATATATAAATTTCAAAAATAAAATGTAAATAAAGCATTATGAAAGTTTTCTTGGAAAGGAGGGCTATCTGAACCAAGAGATTAAAAAGAGTGAATTCCAATTATTTAAATAATTATTACCATGAAAGGATATAAAATATTTTAAAAATTTTGGAAAATGCCTGAGAAAACACAGAATTCCACCATCCTAAGAAACCTATGATCTGTGTTCAATACGTCTTTAAGCTTGTTTCCATAGGTATACAAGTTTTATATAGTGATAGTCTTACTGTTTTGTACCTTTTTGAACTTCTCACCTTATTTATTAGAAGTATTTTCCTTTGTTACCACACCTATCTTCATAATTATCATTTTTGTGGTTGCAGCATAATATTCTATCATGCACTTCTACTATAATTCAATTAATATTTCAACTGTTATTTGACATTTGAGTTTTTATGTCAAAAATTATATTAGACACGGATACCTTTGTAGGTAAAGGGTTTTCTTCCTCCTGTGGTTTCTTTTCTTAGGATAAATTTATAAAGGGATTATCATATCTATGCATCTGAACATTTTTACAACTCATATATGAAGTATATTATACCAATTTATTTTTGCAAAGGCAAGATAATTAAACCTTTCTCCAGCCATACATGGGAGTTTCAGATTTACCTCAATCTTACCAGCAAAGGAGTATCTATCCATCTGTCTCTCTGAAATGCAATAGGTTAAAAATGGTGTTTTTTAATAGTTTCATTTTTACTTTTTTAGTTATTAGTAGGATTATTTTAATATGCTAAGGAATAATTCTATTTCTTCCTTTTTCTATGGCCTGTTACAGGTTTTTAAATGAGTTTGGTTAGTTAAGGGGAAGTCTTTTCAACAGAAAATTTAGGTTGGGGAAGGCCCAGGTGGGGATAGGAAGAGTAGGTTGATTGATTTGGATTATAGAGCATGCAAAAGAGGAGAGCAAAAACAAAAACAGGAATCAAACTGTGTCAAAACCACAGAGCAGGAAGGGAAAGCACTGTCCACAGGAGGTGGAAAGGCTCCTTTTTTGCAAGAGTTGTGTCAGGTGTGGAACATGTTAAATAGGATTTATTCAAATTAAGTCATAACAAAGAAACGGTAGTAAGTCCCATGTTGTCTCTTCCTTATGAAATAATTAAATATGTTCTTTGTTCTCTGGGACAGAGGTGTTATAAAAATATGTTGATGTCTTTCCTCATCTGTGGAATGTATTCTTAACAAATACTGTTTTCGAATGGCAGTATTCGTTTTTGCAATCACTAAGATTGAAGTGGAGGATAGTGTCAGGTAGAAGAGTAATGTCTTTCCTCGCCGGTTGCTAGGCTGATGGTTGAGACCCCTGAATGGATGATGGATTAATAAGTTACCAACCTGCTTTATACATTTACAGATTTATTTCATACAAATTCATTTTATGTAAGTTTTATATCACATTAGAGCCCTCAGAAATGAAGACCTTCCCCCCTAAAATGGAAAAACTGTATTTTTATGGACAGTCAGGCAGGAGATGATGAGAGGGCAAAAGTTCCATAATTTGATGGTAATAAACTGGGGGAATTTAGCCCCCTGTTCAGATTCTTTGTGTTTCTGTACAGTGTTCCTTCCTGCCCAGGGTAGGACAGGACACCTGTCACCTGCAGCTCTTCAAGGGAGTGCCACTTTAGTTATGAATTTTATCACCTAATACAAAGTTTGATATACAGGTAGGCTTAATGACTGTGTGTTTGATGTGCTATACAGTAATAATGAATACTAAATGATAGCAGGTGTGTTGTTGCACTGAAGTTTGCATAATATAATTTAAAATAATGTTATCAAATCTACAGAAAATGGGATTTCATGTCTGTGATTGCCATCTGATACAGCAGAGCGCTGCAGTCCCTAATGCATCCTGCAGAGGATAAATCCGTCCATCTGCAGATATAGCTACTTTGTTTGAGACATTTGGTTTTTGGTTTATCAGAGCAGTAGGTGACAAAGGTGATAGACAAGAGAGTGTAAGAAGCCTGGCCTGGTAACAGTTCCCTTGGTGAATGGGGAAAAGCAGCCACTGAACCTCAGCAGAGTCACACTTCTCTTTTTGCTTTGCCCTGTGACATATCACAATTGTAGGATTGGAATTCATGCATAAAAAACAGCAGCATTATTCCTTGTTTAAGATTTTAGCACCCAACAAT
Source organism: Loris lydekkerianus (assembly GCA_963574355.1). NCBI lineage: Eukaryota > Metazoa > Chordata > Mammalia > Primates > Lorisidae > Loris > Loris lydekkerianus. Next base: position 53,963 of record CAUYPK010054538.1, on the reverse strand, counting down.
GTTGCTTCCTTCCTATCACATATTACATTTAAAATGTGATTTTTTTTTTAATATACAAAGGGCTTTCTTGGTAATGCAACTCTGGAGATAACAGCAGGATATATCATTTTTATGAAAATTGTATTAGTTTTATCGCAACCGTTTCTATTCAGGAATTGGCTTTTGCACGATAAAATTGGTTTCTGTTTGTTTACTTCTATGGTTTGATGTTGGTTCCTTACTTGCTCACTTCTTGAAGATGCCAGCTAAAACCTCTGGGCAGAAGTTAAAACATTCAGTTGTCTGAATGCTTTACCTGTAGCATGCCAAACATCTGGACACTGGAAATTGTTCTCAATTTTCGTATTCAAATTATTATAAATTGTACTAAATTCACTCCCTATCAGTAAACACTGCTTGAATTAAAATTACAGATCATACAACTTGCACGATGCATGAAGTGGATCTCACTTGGAGAGTTTAACAAAAAGTAGGTTTGTTAACCAGCTGCACAGTCACCAGAAAAAAGTCCAGGGGTAGAACGTGCGAGAGCTCCATCCATCCATCCATCCATCCATCCACTCACTCAGGAAGTCATCATGTGAGTATATGCAATGCTGTTGAAACTAGGCTTTGGTTTTTGACACACTAGAGTGTGGCATTATTTAAATTTTCTCTAAGAGCTAAATCCCTTGCCATACATTTATCCTCTTTATAACCATTCTTGAATTTTTGGTTCGGTTAATGTTTAACTAAATATATTACATGAGGCTTTTTAACTGGCAAGTTTCTGCCTTTTACACACTGAGAATATATTATTCTAAAAGTTACCTTAGGAAATAGATATAACAGATGAATCACCCACTTGGAGGAAGTACTGGGAACCTCCCATGAGCTAGCCTATAGAGCAGCTTCCTTTTGTATTTTGTTGTTATTGTTCAGCCTCTCATTTCCCATCCCCCAACTCCCCCACCCCCCCCCCTCGTCTTGGCCAGAAAATGCTGTGCAGGTGTTATTCATCATTGAAAACACACTCTGTTATGGACAATTTAGTTTATGCGCTGGAGCAAATACACAGTTACAGACAATTTATTTAACGCAATCAGGAAGCGTTGGTATCTGATCATCGCTCCAAGCTGGAGCAGTAGGAGCTAAGAATGACAAGAAAGAATTCATCAGGTTTACAGGCAGTTAAAGCAGAGAAAAGGAAAACACTTTGTGAGCAGCTGAAGCAATGCAGAAAAGGGAGAACTGTCCATCTCACTGCCTGTATTGTCTTTGATCACTCCCTGTTGTTGAAATTCATCTTGGTGGACGTACAAAAGCAAAAGCAGAAAACAACCATCTAAGTTAGGATCTTGTTTTCCCTGTCAGAGAATGACAGATGTATCTTATGAGAAGTAGAACAGTATTTTGTTTTCTAGATGGGAAATGAGTCTGTGGCAACAAGACCCAGGCAGCAGTTGGAAATTGGCAGGAAAAGAACTCCTCAAAGTGGGGAAAGGAGAAAATTGAAGAAAGCTACACCAAGTGCCAGGGCACATGCCAAAGTTTCAAAGCAACAAAGCATCAACTCAGGAAAACAGAGGAAATCGAGGTAGAATCTCTGGGTCTCACTGTGGCTGACACACCTCCAGGAGGGCTGCCTACACTCCGAGCACACGCTGGCCTCAGGTGGCACTGGCTGTGAACCTGGGCCACTGAAATCTAGCCCTGTTGGAAAGCACAAGTTGAGAGCAGTCAGGGCTGGTGTTTGCCATGTTAGTGGCATTATTTTCTTCTTAATTGCTGAACTCTTTGAGAGCTCACCTATTCCCCCCAATGTGTCTCTAATGATGAATACTCTCCATGATAAATTGGATCTTTTTCATTCATTTTGATTGTTCTCTTCAAAATTATCACCCTTGGCTATAGTACGCTCTCTATGTTGCTTTTGTTGAAAAAGAAATCCGTTTTGTGTAAGGAGGATAAAGGAGTCATCTAATTAGTCTTCTCAAATGTTAACTGTAGCACCAGTCCTAGCTGACTTGGAATCTTCGTATGATGATCACAGGCTTTGATGTAGGCTACAGTGTAAGTGTACTGCAATATAAATATAAATTCCATCCCTCATAGAGAATTCCCTTCACAGATACTGGGAAGTGAATGAATCTGTGCAGAGCATCACACACAGAGTACTTTCTCCTCCTTTTGGGACAATATGGCTGAATCATAAATTGCATAAACAATTGACTCTTCTTCTCCAACAAAGTCAAGAGGCTGAAATTGCTCCATGAGAAACACTTTAGTGTCTTTGAGCTGTGAGCTGATATTGACCATAGTTTTCAATTTTCCAAAGGTACCGAATAAGTAGAGAATATCAGATGTTAAAAAATCCTCATTCCTTTTAATTAACTTCTATGTCCTTTAATGAAGATACAAGTTTTTTACAATCATACAGAGTTCATGACTCCTGTATATCCTTAATGCCACTGAAGCCTGAATTTTACATAATAATTGGTTATTTAAAATGCAATAGCATGGTAGACAAACTAAGCTGATGGCTTTGAATTAGTTGAATTAGTATGGTCTATGATGAGATTTTTATTCTACTGCCCTGGGAATCATATGCTTTAGGAAAGAGTTGTCCAGAATTGGAGAAAATAAGTAGTGGGAACTGAAACTCCTGAATCAAGTGACACAAATTTTACTGAACCAGAGGAATAAAACTGAACTGGCCCAAGCATTGTTCTTCCCCTCACTTCTGTTTGTACTACACTCCCATCTCTGCTAAACAAAAAATGTAGGTGAAAGAAGAGAACTCAATGGCAAATGAGTCCAAAATTATTTCGTTGAACAATGTAAATGCTTTAAGGGTAAAATTGTGCTCTTACCCGAAATATCAGAATTTTCTATGAAGATGGTCTTGAGATCTTTGCAAAATGTCACTATCTAGTATCACCATTCACTATTTTAGGATGACCTGAGATAAGATTGTGATTAGTTTTGCTTTTGAATTTTATGGCAAATATATTTTATTGAGTAAACAAAAAGAATTGTAGAATAGCATGTGACATGTTAAACTATCTGAAAGAATAGACTGTTCTTAAGAAACCTACTCTGTTTACCACTTACATAGGAATGAATGTTACAGTTGGCGATTGTTGATATAATCCCCTCATTTAGTAGATTTAAAAACTAAAGAGGAATGAGACTACATAACTTGTTCAAAACTTTAAAAACAGTTGTACTTTTATTAATATAGGTTCAGTAATCAATGTGTTTTTTAAAATTCTGGTATTTATTAGCTGGAAATATGTTAACTTCAAAATATTAACATTTCGTTTCCTCAAATGTTTTGTTTGAAAGTATTACCATTCTATATTTATTTCATATGTTTAGTTTGGATTTCATCTCATATAACCTTGCTTACTGAGATTAGCCTATACTCATAAATTTTGCTCCACAGATAAAGTTTAACAGTATTATTTACGATTTCCTATAAATTATAGTCCATTAATAGATTGAAAGATATTTTTACATTTGATAACATCTAACTGATGAAGGTTCAACCAGTTACTTAGAGATAATATTTAAAAATGGAATATTTTGCACCAACATCAATATAGAGAGATTTTCCTTGGGTTTATCTTAAATTTTTCTTTATTCAATTCAAGCAATGCCTGGGTGCACAACACTTTCTTCTATCATTGGGTTAGTCTAGATCCTGGAATGTAGGGGAGTAGTGTGATAGCCCATGAGGATTACCTGTCAAGGTTTACGCCAAAGCTCAACTCCAGACCAAAGTGGAAGGGACTCATACCCTGAAGGTGAAAGCTCACATGCCTGATGCATTAGCCTGTATCAAACCAAGTAAATTCTCTAAAGACCCTAGGACAGCACTCATATCCCGCAGATAATTCAATATCCCTTACAAACTCAAAAACCATGTGTTCACGTTTATATTGTTATTAAAAGACTGATTACTTATTTAGAAAAACTTGAACTTTTATGCCTCTGCAATAATGTTCTCAAACTTTTTGATGTCTCAATTTTTACACTGTTAGAAAGTACTAAAGACCCCAAATAATTCCTTATTAAGTGGGTAATATTTATCAATATTTTCCATGTCCAAATTAAAGCTGAGAAATTTAATTTCTTTCATTTAATTTTTAAGAAACAATAAATTCATCACATATTAAAAATTAAAAAAAAAAACTTTAAGAAGAAAAAACTTTATTTTCCAAAACACATCATGAGAAGATGACACTGGTTTACATTTTTGCAAAACTCTTTACTTCTTGGTCCAATAGAAAACACCTGGATTCTCATATCTGCTTTTTCAATCAATCTGTTGTAATCTATTGTTTTGGTTGATATGTAAAAGGAAAATCAGCCTTCATGGAGGTATGTATTTGGAAAAAGAAGGACACTGTGGACCTCCTAAAATAGAATAAGAGACCTATAGGGTCCAAGGGCCACAATTTGAGAATCATTTCTCCAGAAAAGACAAGGCCTATCCCCATCCAGTGCTTGGAGAGCATGACCACTCAGGAGCCCCGGTTTTATTTTTCAGAAATAACAATGAGACTTATTTGTCCAGAAGAATATAAAAACTATTCATTCAAACACTGCTCTGTCAGGGAAGTTTCTATAAATGAAAAATCTATGTATCCCAACAGGAGCATTTTAGCCCAGAATTTTCTCCTATATTCTAATGTACTGCCCTTTGGATACTTTAGACTTATAAAAGCCTATATTCTGTCACTTGGTAGCCTTGAAACTTGGAAGACAACTGTCAGTCTAAAGCCATATATTAAGCCTATATTTCTACCAGTTCTTGGCCTAAGGCTCCTCTATCCTTGTCCCAGTTGTAGGGCACTCTACCACTGGGCAGCCAAACACATTTCTATGGTCCTTCTAGCCCCTCACCAATGATATATTGATTTGGGTATGTGTGTGCCCTTGTAAGTGCTTGGTTGTGTCTTGACTATACCCGAGGTACCCAAAAAATGTATACATGTTTTAAGAGACCTTGTTGCAAGTAAAAGCAACAATTCCCCCAAAATGTACAAATTTCAGGTAAAATAGATGTGTGTAGCATACCTAGCTACACTTGACCAGTAACTTTACCTTCAATCTGACATCAAAAAGTAATACATAAATAACATCTCTTGAAGTGTGTATACATGTTTTTGGCACCCTCCATATATGGACTTTTGAAGCTCTTTTCTCAGGGATAAAATTTGAAACTCTAGAATCTTTAAAATAATAATTTTAAGCCAAATATTCTCACTTTCTTATCTTTTATAAGGAAACTTTTTATCTTTTCCTAGGATATTCTAACTAAACCCTCCCTTTTTTTAGAAAACAGAAGCTAAGAAGGACTCAATGACTTTGCTACAAGTACACAGAAAATAGGGAAGAATTTTTATCCACTTTTTTTTATCCTTACCACCAGTGTTATTAGACTATCTAATAAAAGATTGGAATAAATATAACCCTAGAAAAATATATGTTCCTGAAAGCCTTCTCCCATACCCATGACCTCACCCAGTCAAAACATTCCACAGTTGCCCCCACTAGCCCTAAACTCTAGCTTTATAGTAGTGTTGAGAGAGATGGGGACCTTCCTGACATGAATTAGTTCAGGATCTCTAAGAAGGAAGAGCAGCCCTAAGTCAAGCCAACTGATTCTCAGTAAACTTCCTTCTTACTAAAAATAAATAGTGCAGATGGTTCTTTCTGGATCTTATGCTATTGCTGACCTGTATTTTCCAATATTTAATGGATTAAAATTTCCTCTGGTGTAGGGGATCAAACACTTTCTATTGTCTAAAAGAATCTATCACATGTAACAATATGATGTAGTAATAGTTTGCCTTTATGTCATGACAGCAAAGAAAAGCAAGCCTTGAGATGATTTCTCTTCTAAAACTCATTTAATACACGTGGAACCTGCCTATCCAGCTTCTTTACTTTGTCCAGTATTGTTGGAATAGTAACATCAAACATTGCTGCCAATTAACAGGTCATTAGCAATGGATTCGCTTCCACTACAACCTTCAGCTCATCATTATCCACCTTGCTCTAAGGTTTCCCACTTGACTCATTTTCAAGATGAAAATCACCAGAACGGAACTTCTCCACCATTAGTGTACTAGACATTCCATTAGCCACATCCTTCTCAAACACTTTGTTGGTATTTCAAGCTACCTGCACTGCATTTATCCCATGATGGAACTCAGATTCAAAAATAAACACAATGTTTTGTACTTATCAATAGTTACACAACAATCACTCTAAAAATATTTGAAATATGATAAGAAGCCAATACATGCATTTGAAAGAATGAGTATACCTTCACAATAAAAATAAAACCAGAAGTGTCAAAGATACCAAGGTGTCAGAGATACCAACTGTCAATCTTAGTACTTAAGGATATCAAATATTCCATACTTAATAGAAACCAGATATTCTATACTTAATAACATAATCAATATGCCTTAATGGAGTCCAGTCTTTCAAGGCAGAGATATGTTGTCTTCTCTGTAAAATCAGTTTGGATAATCCTCAGTTGTCCTTTTTTTCAAGGAAGAAGACAGCGCTGCCTGTGGAGCTATCCATGGTGCTTATTTAAGGGACTCATTTTTCAGCCTATTTCTAAGTATTTCTAGATCAAGCTTCTTTATGAGTCTTGCTATGATAAGTTCCAATGTTTGTCATACCCAGAGACTTTTGCTGCTGGTCATATTGCCAGTTCTACCTCTACCTATTCACCTTTTCCTGTAAGTAGCCTCAACTTTGCTGAGAATCTTCCCACCTGCCCCTGTTCCTGGCTCAGTCTCCACTGGTCCAGGTACCTTGCCATGGCTGAGACAGAACAATGGAACAACACTGACCTTGAGAGTAACCAATAAGCATGATTTAAAGATGACTGGAAAACCTGCCCTTCCCCCAAAGTATCTCCCCATTTTAAACTTGCAGTGTGACAGAACTCCCATCTGGTATTGTAGCATCAAAGAACAACAGCACCTGGGTTTACACAGGCATTAGATTAAATACTTCAGACTAATTTACATCCATATCATCTCCATGAGCTAGACATTATTATCCCCAACTTATAGTCAAGCAAGGTTCAAAAAAGTTGATACCATGTCCAATTTAACATAAGTAATACGTAGCAAATGCAGTTTCAAACTTGACTGTAGGGCTTTATACCCAGAGTCTCAAAGAACCACAGCCATCCTTAAATTCATTGCTGTTTATATGTAATCAACTCTTGGCGTTTGGGTTTGATTCATCTCTTTGATTCAGGCACTTTATCATTTTTATGTCATATGTTCACTCATCCTTGACTGAGGGTGGAAAAGACACATTTTCTTTAAAACCGACTGATTGAGGACAGGTGTAAAGCTGTATCATCAAAAACTACTAACCCCTTTCACTATACCCATGTAACAGGCAATTAAATCAGAGTGATTTGCTCCAGGCCAGAAGCTCATTGACCGGCACAATCCTTCCTTACTGTTTTGAGCTTATAGGTAACCATTAATGCCACAGAGCCAGAGTGCCCACAGCCAGAATGAGGGAAGTTTTGTAAGTGATGGATTTAAGCTTTGTCCTATGGAAACTGAATGGGATTATCTCTATCAGATTTTATTCCCATTTAGAGTTTATTTTCTAGTTTCATTGTATCTGTAATCCATTCTACAGGAAAGCCTCTATTGTTGACCACCTCCCCACATTGGCCTAATGTTTATAAGCCAGACATGCAGCACATTCAGGTGTTGGCACAGTAGGCCTCGTTCCTTAACACCTCTGTATGTTGACCAGTTTATTACAGTCCCTTGAGTGGTCAAATTACAAAGGTTCTACTGTCATTACAAAGTTCCAAAGCACAGAAAACTAACTCTGGGTTAACTTCTTACTTGACCAGCCAACAAATCAGATAACACAGGATAATCACTTCCCCTCAAGATCCTTAACTTAATTACACATAGGATAAAACACACCGGTTCCTGGGATTAGGAAGAAAATATACCTTGGAAACAACATTCTTTTAGCGGACCACAGCCCATCCTCTGGTCCCCAAAGATTCGTGTACATTCCAGGCACAAACACATTCACCCCATTCTCAGCATCCTCCGTCTCCACTTATTACAACACCAATTCAGAATCCATCCAGGTCTCATCTAAAATATGACCATCATCCGAGAATTCCCAAATTATTTGGATTTATCATCTTAATCATCTAAATCAGGTACCGTATGTACTTGAGTATAAGCCGAGTTTCTTCGGCACAAAATTTGTGCCCAAAAATCCGAACTCAGCACAAATTTTGTGCCAAAAAAACTTGGCTTATACTCGAGTATGTACGGTATGTTTGAGACCCTGGTATATCCCACCCTGAGGAAGAACTCCTCTCCTTGTTTCCTACAACATGCGATCTAAATGAAGATATTGTCCCACTTCAGAACTAATATTAAAATTTTGAGGCAAATCAAAAAGCTCTAAAGCCCTCAGGGGCAATTTTTATTTGGCACAATTCAGCTTTGTTTTCTGCTAAATTGTATTACAAATTGATGAAAGTTAAATAGCTTCTCTTGAAAGTCAGCCAGAAGCTTGCAGTATGCTGGTACCTGAGTGAGAGTTCTTCGTGATGTATGAATCAATCACACCTGCTGCTGCTGCTTCTGGTTTGAAAATTTTGTAATCTATTCCTGGAGATTTGTCTATGTCTAGTGACTTTCCTCGCATTTTTGCCATGTGGCAGGTACAATCTTCTAATACACAGTATCTTTCCATGTCACTGCTGCATCAAAGTGTATTTTAAGAGAAATTAACAATTAAAGTGACAATTACAAACAAGTGAAAATTCTAAATATATGGTTGCACCATTACAAAGAACTTAACTGAGGTGACACCTGGATAAACAGAAACCTGTCTCTTTACATACAGCTACATTTGCTCATGGAGACAACATCTCTTGTCACAATTTACTGATTTGCTTGGTAACTGTCAAACTGTTTGAGGGTTGGTTGTTGAGAATTTTAATTCAATTCAAAAATGTTTAAAAAGTAAATCATGTGTATTATAGACTTAAGATGATGTGGCATTTTCATGTAAGTACATTATACAATGTCATCTTAATGGCTGCATATTATTTAATTGTACACAACCAACATTTTTAGTGAACTAGGCTGTTGCAACATTTGTGTAATTTGGGTTTGCAATATGTATCTGTGTCCTGAAATGGAGTTCAGATATTTTAACATTTATTCCTGAAAGTATCTTGAGAATTAAGAAGATATTCTAGATTAATATGCAAATAGAAAGGCCATTTTTAAAAATCTCTGTTTCTGATTTGTTTTCTTCTTAACCCTTATTTTAGCTTGCTCCTATATTCTTTGTTTGAATGTATTGACCAGGTAGCCCACTGAGTCATTATTAGCCATCAACCCCTTATAGGTATAATTGTTGCTAAATGTTTTTCAGTGCATTGGAAAGCCCTGGGGAAGAAGGCTTAGCCCTGCTGAAGTGTGTGGGAGGGGGGATGCAGTGGACAGACGTGGACCTTGGGGAAGTATTAGGGCAAGGTAGCCCTGCCCACTCCAAGGGCCACCCAGGAATCGTTAGTGGATGGGCTCGCTGAAACGGCAGATGGGAAGGTGCTAGCAAGAATGATGGAGGAGGCTGGAAGACAAACATGACCTAACTCTTAATTTACCCTGGTCAGCACTCATCGTCTAGTGCATTTATCACTACCTGGTCAGCACTCATCGTCTAGTGCATTTATCACTACCCTCCCTCTACCGTGAAAGTGGGTGCAAATAGTGAACACTAGGACAATGTCAGCAAATCAGGGGAGAGCTGCGGGGAACTGGAGGAGCGCGTATGTTCCTGAAGCCCCAGGAGGGAGTTACTTGTTCATGGGATGGAGAGGACAGCCTACAGTGTCACACCTCCCTGGGATTTGTAGTGGGACCTTCTGCTGAGAGTAAAACTTGCTAGTTTTGTATACTCTTTAAGACTTTTATTTAAATGTTGAATAAGTAAAATCTGGGATTATTCCTCAATGTCTTTCCCTATTCTGATTCATTTCTATCCATCGTCATATCCATTCATCCTTTCTAATGGATTCCCAGTGGTCTCACCTTTCCTGCCCCCTTTCTGGACACTTAGACACAAAACGGATTCAAGCAGAACCAGAAGAGTCATGTACAGAGGAGGAGTGGCCAAAATCCCTTTGGCAACAGCATGAAAAGAGCTAAGGGGCGTTCTGCTGACCTGGGCAGCTGCAGGCCCTGGTCGGGCCCTCCCCAGGCCTTCCTCCTCCAGTTAGACCCATTTCTCTTTCATAGGCAGAATTTTGAGGGCTAGGAGAGGGAGAGAAAGAGCAAGAGAGGTAAATGAGGCACCCTGGTCTTACTGCTGACCACAGTGACCAGAGAGTGCTCAGCAAAAACCACTCAAGCTCCAAAAGAAAGAAAGGAGCCCACTGTCTCTTTATAAAAGCCTAAAATAGAACTGCCCTTTTAAATGCCAGGCAACATTGTAAATGCGCCAATCTATTTTCTGACTTACTATAGCCGTTGGGTCCCTCATGCACAATGTTGCTCTCTAGGTTTGTCTCAATCTATTTCATAGCCTTCCCCGTGTATAGCAAGTTACATTTTTTTCTAGATTGAATCACATTTTATTTTTTTAAACCAAATTTAGTACAGTATGTCTCAATTCCTAATGGTGTCTGCAACAACTCCCAAATTAGAAAGCTCTTCAAATTTCACTAGTTGTTTTCTTGATTTTTTTCAAAGCTTCTTACTGAGATAGTAACTAATATTTGGATGGGTCTTTACAGTTTACAAAATGCTTTCAAACCCATCATCTCTTGTGAGTCAGTATTATTAACATCTCACTTTATTAAGCCAGACAGGCTTGAAGACATTAACTGTTTTGTCAAAGGCTACACAGCTCCTAACAGAGTTGAGATTGAAGTTGGTCTTCTGGCTGTAAATCCCATGGATTTTTGTACCTCCCAGGGACACCTGCCTTCTAGACTAATTTCTGTCCATGTATTTCTACATAGGAAGTTATGCATCACAAATATAATAGTAATTATGGTTATTATTATTTGATGGGAAAAGGACTAAATCTCTGTATCTAGAAAGGTGTTTTGACCACAGACTTTGTTCAGAAATATTTTTTCATGTTTCTGCCAACATGAAAATCTTACACACAAAATGAGTGGTGGGTAATTTTAAAGATATTGATAGCTAACATGTATTGAGTACTTTCCACGTGCCAAACTCCATATGACTTCCCAAAACTATTTCAGTGAATCCAAAGAACAAGTCTATAATGAAAGCACTAATTCCATGTTCATTTTGTAGTAAGGACCAGCTATGAGCCAAACTCCTTATTTCTCTATCTACTTACTTTGTAAAAACTCCTTCTCCTTTGCACCCCCAAATAATCAGTGTCCAAGATTCACCTGGCTCTTCTTCTTTTACCTGTCACTGAACACTTCTGTCATCATTTGGAGCTGGGATTATTCACTTTTAGCCTGGTGTTATTTGTAACTGCGGCATCTTTTGTTTTACAACATTACTACCACTCTCTCTTTTCCCAGTATCTTTTTATTCACAAGGACAGAATTCATTTGATTATTTTCTAGGCCTATTTAAACATATCCATTTGGTGCATGAAGGAAATAAGTTTTCACTGCAAATATCTCTGATTTACACTACAAAATTTAAAGCCAAAAGCACCCATCTCAATGCACCCCTTTTTTCATAGACTGGGTCTTGCACTTGCACTAATGCCTCCGAGTTGGAGCAGTGGTGTTCAATGGTTCTCTACACTCAAGGGGGTTTGCATTCAGATGTTCCTTTCCCTGACTGCTGTCTTCCTCCAAGATCTTGTTTTCCTGATTCCTCGACCCTTAAAACTTACTCTACACACTTTTACTTTGCTTTTGACTTAAGATAATTTGGTGAAACACTTTTGTTAGGCTGGGCCATGCTCACGTGGAAGGGTAGTGTTTTATACAGTGTTGCAACTTGCATTTCTATATGAATAGGACCAAGAACAAAACTCTTGTCAAAACCAAAACATCCATGTCAAATGGATGCTATTGTGATAAAACAAATACAAAATGGAACAGGCGTTTTATGATCTGAGTATTTCTGTAAACTCCATCCGCACAGCCCATGTAGCCAACATTAGAATACATTAGGTGGCATAAAATTGTAAAATGGACATGTGGGTGAGCCTTATTGATACTGTGAAATATTACAGGAAGATTTTTCTGTCACATCTCCTCATTTGGGGGCACCACATTAAACAAATAATACTAAGAGTTATGAGTAGTACTGATGTAGTTGGAAGAGGGACCTGTTTAGACTCACAGTGCTCACTCAAGACAATTACAGTTTTAAACTTTCAGAAGATGGTCAGAATTAAGTCCTGGTGAGCTTTTCCATAGCGGTGTACCCGATATGCAGTAGGATATACTACTGGCAAGGATTTAATTTCCCCTGGAAATAAGCTCGTGAACTAGAAACTGCCAGATCTAATAGGGATGTGATTGTGACTTCGGCAGCCCGACTGCCTCCATTGTAAGTCCCACAGTCTCTGCACAGGACTGAAATGATGGTCAATTTTGTGGGAAACCTATAACTGAATAGGGTCAGGGAAGGGGATAGAAAAGGGAGGCGAATGAATCTGCTTCATTGGTTATTTATTCTGTACGTGTACAAGCAAAATAAAAGGTTTTTTAATGGAAGGTGTTTCTCTTACACATAGATGATTGGTACTTTGTTGACATAACAATACTCTGTCCCAGCCCTACGCTGAAGATAATTAAATGGAAGGAAAAAAGCAAGAAGTATTCTTTTGGAGACTAAGAAGATGATGCTGTGTTCATGGCCAACACTCTTTGAATGTTTACTGTAAGTCAGGGACGGTACAGACTCTTTAGATGCATGGCCCTTTTTAATCCTCACGACATCCTGTGAGACAGATACTGCTCTTATTCCCATCTTACACCAGAAATAAGGCAAACAGAGGCCACACTGGTAAGTGTCAACTGGATTGAGACGCTTCTGCTGAATCTAGCCATCAGGGGGTTATCTGTAGCCCTGGGAGGGCATTTCTAGGAGAGCTGTTGGGTAGGAGTGGGAGGAGAACCTGATCTTATCAAGATGTCTCAAGGCAGGGGCGTGAGGGCAGCTTATGGACACATACGCACTCACTGACCTGAATAATGTGCTAGATGCTTCTCATCCAGCCTGTTGGTTCCAGTGTGCCCTTGCCCACTGTAGTACTTCCCTCTTGACGCCCTATTTGTTCCATCAGTTCCTAACTCTCTGAGACCACTTCAGTTGAGTACAATTTGGTTGCCACAATTCTTTAAGACATACTACCTCCATTTTACAGACTAGCAGCAGAGGCACAGAGGGGTTTTAAAGGACTTGCCAAGAGTGCAAGTCTAGTTACTGATGACGTCAATATGAGAACTCAGGAACAGCATTTCGCTTTTGAACTTAACAAGGGACTCAACATTCTTTCAGAGCCATTAATCCTTGGCTCAGGTCTCCACAGACAAGGCTGATGAGGAGGCTTCCTCCTGTCTCTTTGGAAGATACTCGGTGGCAACTGACAAGTTCCTAGGTATGTCATTCCCCCAGGATGCTGCAGCCAATACCATGGTAATATTATGACTAACTTCAAAGTACTAAGCATTTTGCCATAACATCTGCTATTACTCAGCTTTCAAGGTCAGGCAAGTAAGAAGCAAACCATTTAAGATCAGAGAGTAAGTCAGAAAGAGGATGCCAGGCTGGTCAGTCCCTAAGCAACATGGCTCTCCTCTTGTGCACAGGCAGGATGTTGAAATAATGGTTTCGTTGACATCTGAGAGTCACTTTTATCAGTCTGTAAAAAAATATTGGTTGCTGTAAAAATTCAGAAACATAAGTCTGGGAATGTTCTGCAGAAGAAACTCCCTGGTGATATTTTCACAGCAGATCAGTAAAGAAGTAAATGTACATTGGCCCAGTGACTATTCACCCACACCAGGATGGAAAAATAAGTAAATAAGAAGGAGCAGTGGTCTTCGATCTCATTTCCCACCAGTTTATAAGTTTGCCTGCTGCTGTAACATCATATTAAATTCTAAGCTGTTTTTGCTCTAAGGCCATAGCAACTTTTCAGCAGCTATCGTGGGCAGGATATCTGAGTAAGTGGAAACACAGAGATTTCCCAGACAGTAAAAAGCAAATCATATGACTAAGCGTCTCATGCACCCTGTGAGTCCTGAGCCATGAAATCAGCACCATCATCTTTGTTCCTTGAGGACATAAAAAGATATGCAGGCAGTCCCAACAGCCACCATGGCCACTTCTGAAAAGTACTCATATAGGTCATAGAGGTCTGAGAATAAGTTGGGCAACAGTCTCGTTTATAACATCTTTCTTTCTAACAATCTGGTTCCCCAAGTCACATTTCTGGACCACTTTTCTGTTCAATCAAGTGGATGGTGTGAGGAGGAGATAGAGAGACATGATCAAAGTCAGTGGACTTCTTTTTATCACATTCCCTCTACATTTTCTATTCTTCCAACTTTTCTCTTTTCTGTGTTTTTCATCTATCTTTCTCTGCTTGATATCCAAATATGTTCAAACAACCTCATAATAATTCCATATTTCTGCTCCTTCCTCTCATTTTTAATACGTTCAATATTTTATTTCTCTTCCTTCTCTGCTTATGCTCCCATCATGTTTTCACTCTATATTCGAGCAACTGGATTTGCACCTAGTCTTCAATTTTTAAACAATCACTCCAACAATATTCCAGCTGTCTCTGGAGGAAGGAATACAGTGGTAAATATAAATCAGCCTGAGCCAAGTGAAGGCATGCTCAAGCAAAGCATTAAATCCCTCCCCATTCCGATTTTCTCAACCAACTAAGAAATACCTTAGGTCAGCTAGACAGAATGTGGCAATGGTGAAAAATGATAGTGTGAAGAGCCCCGGGTTATATCAAATTTTGCTTTTTTATTACTTTGAACTTGCCAATAAATTCTAGAAGCCATGCTTTTTTAATATATTTCCTAGATCTCTGCTAACTCCAGCATTTGGCAGATGAAATTCCACCGTACTGTTTATAGACCTCCTGCTCCTACAGCACCTAAACATCTCAATGGCCCAACTGCAGAGCAAGAGGGAGGATGTGAGAATTCCAATCTGTGTCTACCCTTGACTTGCCATGTAGCGGGGACTGCCTGTGTCTGATAATGTTTAGGATAACATTCGTGAAACATTCTCACTGACTCAAAGCTACTCATCCAAAAATAGAGAAACAAATGCATCTCTCTCTCCTGCATGTATTCCTACAAGTACAGAAATGTATGGAAAATTCCTACAAGTATGGAAACATATGGATATAGATTTATATCAATAAAGAATGAAAAAGGGAAGGAAAACAAAGTAATGCATGTTGATTCTTGAGCCTCTACTCTGTCACAAGTGTCTTAGCTCCATTATTTTGTTTAATCTTACCATTGTCTACTGAAATACATATAAATATACCTTTTAAAAAATAAGAAACTGGAAGTGCAAGATGACTTGCCCATGGTCACCTAGAGTTATCTATGAATGAACCCATATGATGAACAAGAAGGAGTAGGAACATTTATTGAGCCAGACCCTGTACTAAGCATTTCACATACATTATCTCACTTACAGAGACTCTTGGAAGTAATATTATTACCTCTGATTTATTAATGGGACCACAATACGGTGTCCATAAAATAAGCTGTCCAAGTCACATAGTTAGTGGGGAGAAGCTCCAGAATTTGAACCCACAGCCACGTCATTTCAGCACCAACCCCAAATGCATACTTTTTACATTTAAAATAGACTTTTAAAATAGAAATTCAACACCAAAACTGTATATTAGTGATTTAGGAAAAATGATATGAGTCCTTTCCGTTTCATTCAAAATGTGATTAGCATGCCAATGTAGCTCAAATACTAACACAGGTCAAAAGATAATTCAGCCTGTCTGATAAGTGTTTATCAAAAACATCTTTTCATCACTGCAGTACAAGTAGGACTCCTTTAAAATGCATTAGTGTCCAAGGTAGTGACCGGTGGGAGGAGGAGAGAGCAATCTTAAAATTGCCTCATCAGCACATCCAGTGAACTCTATCACTCATGTAAAATAAGATTGCTATTGAACTGGACTAATAAATTGAAAAGATTGCAAGAACTCGGCTAGAATAAATTCCAGTTGTTAGGACTCCCAATAGAATTAAACCAATGAATTCATTCTAATAAATCCCTTTTACAGCATTAAAACAATTAACGATATCTGTTTTTTCCTTTGTTGAAACTACCCTTCCAAACAATATGGATTAAAAAATACATTTTTCCAATAATTATTTTACTCTATAACTCTTTTAAGTCTTCTTGTCTCTCACAATATTAATTGTGAGGAGGTGAGACTTACAAAAACATTCTTTTGAGTATTTACCATTTGAAAGACATTGTGCTAAGTATTTTACTTGCAGCACTATTTAATTTCTCTTAAATGGTTGAGGAAACTGTAGCTTAATGAGATTAGTTAATTTTCCTGTAATGCATAAGAAGAGCTTGGCTTCAAACCCAGGTGTGTGTTTCCAGCTACAAAGCCTGGGCTTTTAATCAACATTCATTGAATTCATAGCTAGTCAAATAATTATGTTCAAAAGGTGAAGATTAATAAATCATTTCCAGCATCAAAGGACTATGTATTGTGTTCAATTCTGAATCTTGCAGTTTAAAAGCAATATAGATAAATTAGAATGTGCTCAGAAAAAAAACGACGTGAAGGCTAAGGGCACACAGCAGCTTCAGTTAAAAGGGTGTGTGAGGACCCAGCAACACTCAGCCCGGAGAAGGGAGAATTCAGTATACCCCCATCTTTTGATACTTGAAGAACTCTCTAAAGGAAATGGAATGAGCCTGGGGGTGGAGGGGCCTGGAAGAGGCTATCTCCAGGGTTCTTCTTCAGTCTGTGATTCTATGATGCACTCCTTATGAATCCACGGAGTAGAGTCCATGGGAGCTACATGTTAGCTGAGCATGAGAAAGAACTTTCTACTACTAGAGGAAGCTGGAGGTGGCAGTTATGCCTTAGCTCATCGGTGGAATTTCTAGTATAGCCCAAGAAATACTTGGCAGAAATTTTGGGAAGAAAATTTAAATATAGAATGATTAATTAAACTGTGAGGTCAGACAATTAAGTTCGTGAACTCATCCTAGAAAACCTGCTATATGCCTCACTGCTGAATATTACTCCTTACTTTAAGGTACTCCCCTTGGGGAGCTATGCACAGATGCCAGCCCCTCCTTCACTCTTCAAAGCAATTTTGGGACTCTTTTTCTAGAATGGCCATGAGCTGTCATCATACAAGGTCAGACAACTAAGTCCATGAACTCATCCTAGAAAATGTGCTACAGGCCTCATTGCTGAATATCACCACAGTTGCCAGATGGTCCAGGGGAGATCTTTGAAGGTGACCAACCTTGTAACTGCCCTTCCCAGCCCTAATAGCAATGAATTGATGCTCCGTAATGACAAACCCCCTAGACAATCTGTTAAGATTTTTCAGAGCCTGAGATCTATGTTCTCTCAGCTCTTCTCAAGAACCCCCCAGAAAAAAAAAGGAAAGCTACAAAGAAGATTTTATAATGTCAGTAGCATCAGCTTTCAGATCTTACCCTGAGGATAAGGGTAAGATCTTATCATTCGAGTCCTCAAATGATATAGACAGGGTCGTAAGAAAATCCCTGCCAAAACTAATGAGAAAATTCATAAGAAAATGTTTGAAAAGAACAAAACTCCACTAATGTCATAGAGAATATAAATAAAATGAACAAATTAGAGAGGCAGCCATGCTAAATGATAGGGAATTTTTCTTGGTCATACATCATTGTGCCACTATATATGGAAAAGGTCAATGAATGAAACTTTTAAATTACTTGAAAGAGAAAATTCATTTTTTACTGCATTTTTAAAATGCAGTAAAAATCAGTCTTAAGACTGAACAGAATGAAAATAATAGGACTTGTTCAGATCCAGATAATACCAGGAAGGTGAGACCATTTCATTTTTAGATTTTATCAAATGATGTATTCCTAAAGATGAACGCAAATAGTTGTTAGAAATCGCCACAGTGATTTTTTTTATATTTTTATATTCTTTTATGTTTTTTCAACTTTCAGATCTCAAATACCAGTAATAGCTTCTGCGCGAAACATGGATACACAAACAGAAAAAATAATGAGAGACGCCTTTCAGACAGGCAGAGTACAATTCAAAATGCTCTAAAAAAGGAGAGAGAGATTTCAAATAACACTTCCAGATTTCTTAACCTTTCACAATAGCTTGAGGTTTCAGAGAAACGTCAAATTCTTCCACTGTGATTGTCTGGATGTTTGTGTACTTTCTATTGTGGGACCAACTCTTGTCTATATTTGAAACCAAGAAACAATTGCACATTGAACTCCATGTATCCCGGATATCTTACATTTTCTGACATACGTTATCTTTCCATGTTTCCCTTGGCAGCTCTCAGGTTGAAATGTACAACTCTTAAGACAAGATTTAAAGAATTAGTGATTATGTATCCACTATATTATACAATTAAGTTTTTTTTGGATTTTTGTGTTTGTTTTTTTTTTTTTTTTTTTTTTTTTTTGCATTTTTTGGCATGGGCTGGGTTTGAACCACCACCTCTGGCATATGGGGTCAGCGCCCTCCTCCATTGAGCCACAGGAGCCGCCCTACAATTAAATTTTTTTCATGTTTATTTTTGAATACATGACTCATACTTATGTTTAAAAATGTTACTAATGATATTCTAATCTAGACCTTATATAGATACGTTTCATCTCTCTCTATTTCTATTACATATTGTCTGTTGTCAATCCAGAGAAAACTTATATATGACTTTGGAAAATAGACACTAACAAAAATGCTTTCTTGGCGCTCTTTGTCAAGCAAATTCTGTGTCATAAGTAGATGTACTGTAAGATCTTTCAAGTAAAGACTCCTTTACCAGGGAGGCTCTACCCCCATTACATAAAGTATAACAAAGTACATTGCATCCATCTTAATGATGGCTAATATGTCACCATACACATATGAGTTAAGTTACTTGTAAAAATAAAGACAGTATTATGAACAGTCATTTCTTTGTGATAAGACACATAATATTCTGTATCCCTAGGTGCCACCTAGCCTACATTTCAGCTTCATGATGGTCAATTACAGTGCAGAGTCTATTCCCCACGTCTCTCTCCTCCAGATTGGATTGATCCCCTTTCATCTGTTTCTGCTGTAAGAATTGGGGTTGTGTGATGAAGGATTCATTGGCTGTGATTCTAAACCACATCCTATCTACTGGGGAGATTTCAGAATTAAGTTGCTATTTCTAACTTTTGTCCAAGCAACTGTAATTTCTAAATGTGTAACTCACATAGAGCTCTGCTATAACTTTCTGAAACCTTTAGGGTAGTGATGAAAAATCTAATCCCTGAAATGAAAGATCAGAAACTTATCCATAAGATGTAGTAGCTTCTTTGGTCCAAGAAGAAAAGCATGGGGAAGGACAGTTAGAGCTGGGAATCAGGAAACATTTTTTCTGCAGGCTGAAGATGCTTCCTAAAGGCAGCTGCCAAAAGGACCATGGACCAATGGGTATTATTTCTCAGACTTGCAAGGGAAAATCACTTGTGCTCCCTTCACCCACATATTTTCTGGGTATTTAGCATTTTCTCCACATTTTCTGATTATTTTCTTCATAGTGCTTTCCTCTACCTAACGTATCATGTATTTATGTGTTTATCACTAGATTATAAACTCCCCATCATTACAAAGATTAGCTGATAGAAGTTCAATAAATATTTGTGAAATGCATAAATAGTGAGACACAGCCTTTCTAAAATTATAATCTTCATTGATTATAGTGGAATTACTTTGAAAGTAATTCTGCTGGGGAAACTTATGTGATTGGGTCTACTCAGATTGGGACAATGGAACACATTTAATAGCTTCTGCAGAGCTTCTCCTTTTGCCATGTTATCTGCAATCTCTCTAATGTCATGCCACAAAGTGAGGCATATACTTTAACATATTAATACAGAATTTTCAGTTATTTAGCCTGTTTCTCTCCAGAAATGTTAGTGCCTGCTGCTCTTGATCAATAGTGAAACCACATAATGAGATGGCTTTGACCCAGCTGCCATTCTTGACTTGGATCCAAAATGATACTGACTTTATTTTAACCAACATCAAAAATGACAAGTAAAATAAAATTATTATAAAATTATAATGAATAACTATTCTTTTTAGATATTTGGAAGATGCATTATAGGACTAGCCACCATAACAAATTGTAATAAAAATGGTACAGAGTAGAAATATCTTTCCTGGCCACCCCTCTGAATGATAACAAGGGGCAGATGAGATTCATTTTCATGCAAATACTCTGAAAAGTAAAATATTACCAACATAAATATGTAAATAAAAGTTTTCATATACATTAGATCATCTTTATGATTTGTCCAACATTTCCTTAAAAACTCTATTCCAGGTCATAATCTGCCTTCAGACTCTACTACACAACCAACCACACTAGTCCCTTGGTGGCAGACTCTGTGGTAGCCTCTCAGCCTTCACCCCCACCTCACCTCGGAAAGGTGCTGGTTTCTCTGTAGTCTGTGAGGGCCTCTCCCCTTCCCTGGCTGTGAATGTCATTGACTCAGGGGCAAGCACATGACTCAGGCCCACAACAGTGAGAGTAGTCTTGGCGAGGGAGCGTCATTCCTCTTCTGAGGATGCTTCTGGAATCGTCCTTCTTTATGTCTCTCTGCAGGATAAGGACTTCAATAAGGACTTCTCTGGAGTTGTTGACAGCCATTTGTATCTACGTAGGTGAGCTGACACCCTAGAAGGTAAAGTGAAGAGGCAAAAAAAAAAAAGTGAGTGTTTCAGGATATTGTTGGGTCATTGAACCAAGCCTCTCTCATGAGTCAATCTATCCACTTTGTTGTAAACATCAGTGTAAATTAGTTGTTTGGTTACTTGTCACTAAGCACATCCTGTCAAATGAAATTCTTTTCTTCGACAAGTATCTAGTCATCTATTCAGTGTTTAATTATCTTCGATAATTAAGATCATTAAGACATCTTTCAAGCCCTTCAGAAATTTACAATCTTGTTGGAGAAGCCAAAAAGTAAATACCAAAGTGGCATAGTGATGTAGTGAGAGCTGTCCCCGGAGATGGAGGAGATAAGGGGTGCATTGTGTACAAAGTATATTAACAATAACGATAAAAATGATGGCAGGATAGCCTACTTTTTATTATCACTATGCCATTCTAAACAATGTCAGTGACCAAATATGCCTCCCTGCCAGGGGGGATATTCCCACTGCCTTCAGGCCCCCAACCCTCGTACACCCTGCTAAGTAACTAGGTATGAATAAAATTTGAAGCTCACCATTACAGAAAAGCCTTCTAGAGTATGCTGTTAAGAATCAAACCATATTGAGAATCAAACTCTTGATTACAATAATAGAGTAGAGCTACCTAGCTCACATAATATTGGCCTCAGGGAGTATTTAATTCAGTACTTTAAGAAGATAATTTAGGAACTTATTGAGACTCTATGAAGGTACATAATAGGATAAGGAAAATTATGCACCACAATATATTAATGCTATAAAATGGAGAGCTGATGTAAGTTTCCAATTTGTCCTTACTGAGGATCTGATGACATTTCTTAACCAGGTGTAGCTAAGAAAACAAACTCTAATGACTCCTGATGGGTCTAGAAATTCCAGCTAAAGCCACTTAATCTTTTAATGCTCATCTGTGTATCTCCCATTCTGGTTGCAGTCTAAGTAAGCCCTTACTGGAAAGTCTCTTTCCTCTATAAGTGTTTTTTCTACTTTCACATTTTGATGAAATACTTGCCTTAAGGGTAGTCTTTATTCATTGCGGTGTGGAAGACAGTTGCTTACATTCCTGTTTGGGGCAGTGTCCTACCTGGCGGGTGTGGACTGCAGGGCAGTGTGTGGACTCTGGCGGTGTGCAGTGGAGCTCTTCAGCCGAGGAAGTCGTCTTCCCTGGCGAGCTGAGGAGAGGTGGGTGCCGAGAGATGAGAGAGACTGAGAGGTGGGGGCTGAGAGATGAGAGAGACTGAGAGATGGGGGCTGAGAGGTGAGAGAGACTGAGAGGTGGGGGCCAAGAGATGAGAGAGACTGCTACAGAACATGTTTTAACAAAGTCAAGGCATTAAATGGCAGAAAATAGTTTAAGAAAAGACACAGAGCATAAAAACAAATATTGAGTATAGGAGAGTAAAGCAGCAAGGCTAAAATATGGGTGTGTGTTGGCCTATGGGTTGGTAAAAAAATCGGTTCTACCCCTACAGAAAGAGCAGGAAGAAGTTACAGCTGGAGCCTCACGCTCATTTCTTAGGACCTTCAATGGTAAAAGATAATCATCCATTCTTTTAAAAGTGTGAGCCTAGAAATGATATTGTTGTGTTGTTCGTTTTTTTATGACATAATATTTAAATTCAGAAATGTATTTTAAATAACTTGTGAATAACCTGATTAATTCATGAAACCATCATGCAACCTAGCAAACTAAAGTAATTCTAATGCCATTATACATGTATTTTGCTTCCCTTTCATTCTGCTCCTACTTTCCGCTCAGAATTATCTACTAGAATGAATTTTCCCTTATCATTTCTTTCCTATTTAGAAGGAAAAATGATAAATCACATAGATAGCCCTAAATGATATACGTATCTTTTGGTTTTCCTTGTTTGTGAACTTTGCAAAAATCACGCCATACGTGTCGTCTTCATGATTTGCTTTTCTATGAAGTTTTTTTAGTTCTTAATTTTCTTATTCAGATTAATATGAGGGTATAAATGATTAGGTTACATAATTTGTGTTTCTAAGGTAAAGCTGAAGTTGTAGTTGATCCCTGCATCCAGGTACTGTGCTGTTCACCCTCACAGTGTGCCCGGCAGGTGGGAGTTTACCAATCCCCCTCCTTCCTCTCCCTCTCCCCATTTGAATATATTTGCGTTTTTTCTTTTAATGAGCAGGTAGTTATTTTTCTATTGGTTCATATTGACTGCAATGGATATTTGCATTTCCATCTTTCTATGACTATTTTTTAAGACTTATTCATATATAGTTGTTATTGTAGCTAAAGTTCACTCATTTCATAACCGTCTAAAATATGCCAATATGATGATACCACATTTATTTATCAATTCACCTGCTAATGGATGTTCTATATTTTTGTTATAACAAGCACTATATCTTGGTGCACATGAACAAGAATTTCTCAGATGTATGCCTAGGAGAAGAATTCTGGAGAGTTAAGTTTATGAAGGTTTAACTTTAAAATCCTTTTAAGCTTTTAAAGGTTCAACAGTACCAATTTTTTTCTTCTAAAATAATTAAACCAATCTAAATACCCACCAGCACCGAGCCTCAGCAACAACAGCATTTAGTATAATCACATTTCTTGTCTTTTTGCCAAACATAAAAACAGTAAAATATTTATCATTATAGTATTAACTGCATATCCCAAACCACTAATGAAATTTTAAAATATGTTTATGTTCTATGATTTCTTTTAAGATGTCTGTTTTTATCTTTTGCCCATTTTTCAGTTGAAATATTTTCATAGTGATAGAACTATTTCACTTTTCTATATTTTAAATAACATTTTTTTCTATCCATTCTGTCCATATTTCCAGTAAATTCTCAGATTATTGCCTAATTTCTCTGAAGAGCTTTTTATTATTTTTTAAACCCCTGATTCGCTCACAGTTATGTTCTCATTGATAGGCCAAGTATTTTTTTATTTTTGTCTCTTTTCTTTTTCTGTTAATCCATTTGGCCACCATATTGTCTATTTTAATAGTTTTTGCAAAGAAACAGCTTTGATTTTGTTAACCATCCTTTTTTTTTTTTTTTTTTGCTTGTGTTTTAAAGACGTCTTTATTATTTCTGTTATTCTGTTTTCTTTGGCCTTATTCTGTTTTTTTAACTTCTTAATTTGATGGCTTAGCTGCAAATAATAAGGCTACAAAATTTTGTTGAGTATCATTCCAATATAACGTTATCATTTGGTTTAAATATTTTTAATTTCCCTTAAAAAGCTTTTGATTTCAGTACTCTCTGTGTGTCTAATTTACAATTACATGGGGATTTTAAAATTAATCCTTCAGTTATTAACTTCTAATTTATTTGAATTGTGGTCAGAGAAAATGGTCTATGTGTACTGATTTGAGTACCTAAAGGCTTACCATATGATTAAGTTTTTTAATGCCCCACATTTCTTGATAGGAATGCAATATCTCTAGTTGTATGCAGGGTTCAGTAAATCAGTCATGTTAATTGTACTGATAAAATATTTTATACATTCATTATTTTTATTTGCATTATCTATTAATAATTGAAAAGCTCGTATCAAAATATTTCATTCTAATGAGAAATTTCTCTTTGTTGTTCTAGCAATTTTTAAATACATTCTGATGCTAATATGTGTAAACTTATGACCATTATCATAAATCTCTAATGAATTGAACCTTTTTGTCATTATGTAGTGACCAGTCCTAGTCCCAAAGGCTTTTGTCCTTAGGAATATTTTATATTCTCTAAATTTTTCTTGGCCAACATTTACCTGCTATAGCTTTTCCAATCCCTTTTTTTTTTTTTTTTAATTATTCTGTTATCTTATAGGTGTTTCCCCCATACATAGTAAATGGCTGGTTTTGTGTTTATATTCAGTCTATAATCTCTGGGTTTTAATTGGCTATTTAAGACTATTTACCTTTATTGTTATTACCAATGTGCTTGAACCTACTGTTGTCATGTTATTTTGTACTTTTTCTATGCCCTTTTGTTAATCATTTTTATTTTTCTTCTTCTCTTGTTTTCCATCTTCTGGTTTGGGAGCTATTTCTATTATTTTACTGGTTACCCTAGACATTTAAATATGCATGATTAATAGAGTATAATGTTCCTCAATATATCAATCCTACCCTGAAATCACACAAGGATTTTGGAACATTTAATATAGATTACTGCTCACCCCTCTCCCCACATTTATATTACACTCTTTTCTTAAGTTCCCTAAATTAGTCTGTATTGTGGTTATTTATATAGATAGTATGTGTTTTGATTTGTTTCTTAAACAATTTCTTCTCACCATGGCTTCTTTATTTTACATTTCAGATGAATAAAAGTGTGCATATGATTAGGTTACATTGTTAGTATTTGTTAGGAAAAATCCATGTTGTATTTGAGTCCTTCAGCCTGGAGGTGCACCTCACAACCCTACACTGCACCCGTTAGGGGAGAGCTTACTGGGTCCCTTCCCCTCTTCTTGGAGTTAATGGTGTTTTTCTTCTCATATGGGCTTGTAGTTGTTCATCTACTAGTTTCAAATCATCATTGAGTACATGGGATGCTTGTTTTTCCATTCTTCAGATACTTTGCTAAGACGAATGTTCTTCAGCTCCATCCAGGTCATAACAAATATGTAAAGTCTCCATTTTTGTTGAATGGCTGAATAGTCAGACTATTTTTGAGACCATTTTCCTTCTTCTAAGAAGTGTATGACTTTAATACTTCCTTAGTGATTACCTATTAAAATTTGTTTTTTAATGAAAATACCTCTATTTTACCCTCATTCTTAAAAGATGGTTTTGATTTTTATCTTAAAAATTATCTCCCCAAGGGAACTGAAAGTTATTATATTGGCTTATGTTGGAATCTCACTGTCCAATTTTCATCCTTTTTACGCGTCCTGTCTCTTCTCTGTGGCTGTGGTTGAAAGACCGTCTATGTTGATGTCATGCTCTGTGGTTTCACTGCATGTATCTAGTAAATTTCTAAAAATTTATTCTGATGGCATGTGCTGTGGTCCCATCATATGTAGATTCATGTTTTTCATCCATTCTGGACCTTTTTTAGTCAAATAATGAATTTAAATATTGCATCTCCTCTGTTATCTTTGGCCTCTGTTATAGGGGCTCAAAATGCTTATAATATTATTATTAATATTCTCATATTATTCTTCATGTCTCCTAACCTCTCTACTAATTTTCATTTTTATATATCTACATGATTATATCATATCTAACTCTCCATGTGTATCTAATCTCCTAAGGTGGATGAATTAGTTGTGGGTAGAAATGAAGAAGTAAGAATAATTTAGAAAGTGGTAGAGCCATTTCACAGGTAGAGAAGACAGATTAATCTGGTAGGTGACTTATTTTAATAACCATTATCATCAGTGTTCTGTTTGTTGTGAAATAGCTAAAAAATTCATGCTGTACAACTTAATTTCAACTCTTTCCATGGATTATAAGACCATTAATTTTTCTTTTTAAAAGACAAATAATATGAGATAGTTATTAAGTTTCAACAATCAGTTGAAACATGAAAGTTAATGCAATAGCATGCATTCATAAGCTCATTGCATTGATTTATTTGACACAGAATCATCACCCAGGCCCTCCCAAGCCTTTTGCTCACATCTGTGATAGAGCGTGCCTGACCTATCCAAAGTCCAGCATCATATTTTGTGAGTATGTGATTTGTTGTTTTCCAAAGAAGTCACGAGTTCGACTAATGCAGCTGAGTTCTCCTGTTATTGAACAAATTTATTTTATTGATTTTCTTCAAAATCGTGTGCCTGCAGAGCTGCTTGTTCCAGTATGCTTAGAAATGACAAATTGGCCATACATTTCAGTTAATAATAATTTGGTAAGTAGCCCTGAGGCACTTATTTATAAAAATTGGTATTCCTTATTATACCCTAACTCAAGATACAGAGCTACCATTATTAATTCATTTTTTAAATTTTAACACATTATGTGTGATGGACCTGAAATTTGTTGTCTTCACAGCTCCCCTTCCTCACAGATTATGAATCACTCTTTTTTCATTTTATAGAAAAATTGGATTATACCTATAATTTGATCTCAGGGAAGTGTTTAAAAATGCATGCACTCTGTGTCTCTAATACTATATTGTACTAGCATTCAGATTAAAGAGATAATTCTTCTAGTCCCCAGGCCACTGCCCTTGTCCCTCCCTCTGTGCTTTTCTTTCTTACCCCTGCCCATGTCCCAGCCCCACCCTACTAAATTCAGAAATGATTTACAGCATTATGTTGACATCCTGGTGATGAAGGAGCACAGAACTGTGGGAAAGGCAGTCGCCTATCCTTGTGGATACCAGGGTCTGGAGGGCTTTGGGACCTTTCTGACCTTTGATGTCACACCTGGAGACTGAACTCTTCCATTAGCTATTTATTCCTTTGGATGAGGGCATTGCCCCTTATCAAGTTGCAAATACCTTCAGGCCAGAAAATGCTTACTCTGTTATCATTCATTAACATCATACAATTAATTCATATATTGGAATCCTTCCAGCAGAATTAGGCTGAGAGAAGATTTTTTAAGGAGAACTAGAGAGATCCAGTTGGAAAGAAAGGCAGGACCAGCTAAGGTCACCGAACATCCCGAGAGCAGAAGGAGTTCCTGCAGGCAGAGAACTGGGAGAACAAAAACAGCTGGAGGTTGAAGAGGCTTAGAAGAAACTCACCTAATCCTCAGTTTTGCACATCCTTACTCTTAAGTGTAAATTTTTTAAAACTCAAGAAAGCTAGGCACAGTTACACTTGTAATCCCAGAACTCCGGAAGGCCCAGGAAGGAGGATCCCTTGAGCTCAGGAGCAAAGTGAGACCTCATCTCTATTAAAAATGGAAAAATTAGCTGGACATTGTGGTGGTTTCCTATACTCCCAGCTGCTTGGGAGGCTGAGGCAGGAGGATCACTTGAACCCAGGACTTTGAGGTTGCTGTGAGCTAGGCAGATGCCACAGCACTGTAGCCTGGGCAAGAGAGTGAGAATCTGTCTCAAATATATAAATTAATTAATTAAAAGAAATAAAAAAACGAAGAATAGAAACATCCACATGAATCTAACCCAGGTGGGATCACTTTACAGAAGAGTTATAGAAAGTGAGAAGTACCTACAGATAATACCTACTTGTCGGTGATCAGAAGTATGAAGGGGTCAGGAGGGGCCAGAGCCTGTTTATTGCATCTTAGAACACCTGTGTAATTCTGATCATAACTATTGAAACTGAGCACAAAACAGCTCAAACATCTCATTTCAATCCAGTGGTTAACTATTTATTCCACCACACTGAAATTGGATGTTTGCATCTGCCCTGTTTTTCTCTTACATTTAGGAAGCATTTCTAGTATCCTTATTTGTACAAGGTTCACTGCCAGCGTTCTGAGGAATACAATGAATAAGATTTACAAAAGAGTTGTTTCCAAGTAGCTATGCAGACCTGCAAGACAAAAATAAATGCAATGCAAGTTAGGCTATGATGCAAGCTCTCTGGGAAGTACAGACAAAGCACAATGTGATTTCCTGGGAGTGATAAATAATGCTCAGCCCTTTAGTTATAAATAACCTATTCAGCCATTGCTCTAAAGTTTGCCAGTGGGGGGTGACAATTACTTTCACGCAGGTCACCCAAGGTAAGATATCACTCATCTGCTGAGGGGAGAGATAACCAGAAACTCCTGGGGATTGTCATTGAGGAAAAGAGTCTCTGGTCCCAACTCTGGGATAAATTCCCAAAGATAAGTCTTCAAGGAAGGAAACAAATTAAAATATCCCCTGAAGCCCTGTTGGAGACTATTCCTTTGGGTCAGGATACCTCCATGTCGTGATAGAGGACAGTTAGGGGTTGGGAGATGCCAAAGTGCTGGAGGTCAGTGCAGGGTCTTTTCCGCTGAGATGGCAGATGGCATCAAGGCAAGGAAAGTTCGGGCAGATGACCGGACATGTGCATTCAGAATTTCACTTAATGCTCCACAAATTAGCAGGAGCCAGGGGCAGATATTGAGGTCACAGTATAAAGCCAGAATTCTGTGTTAGTCCCACAGGATCCCACAATAAATATTCATGTTTGCTTTCAGGGAAGCTGAGGTCAAAAGTATTGGGTCTGAATGGACATTGCCAGACAAGCCAGTCTTCCTCAGACAGGTCAGCATCTCTGTCCTGTGTTCTCACACTCCTCAAGAATAAGTGATGAGAATCATTCACGCTACACACATTTGTTAAGTGACTTCTGTGTTCCAGGCTCCACGCTAAGTGGGCACAGAGATTCCAGGGGTGTAACTGGTGCTCCAGAACCTGGAGTCCAAAGGACATAGAAAACACAGACATGCAGGCCCAGCTAAAATGCAGATGTTTGTATGAGGCTGGCTAAGGGTATGCCTCCGAAGACTGGCTTCAACTTTTAAATAGTCATGACTCAGCCCCCCACAGGTGTCATGTGAGCAATCATAAAAGTCCTTGGGTTCCCAGCCTTTTCATGAACAGATGTTTTGTAACAAGTTAACCTTGAGGACATGTGCCTTAAAGGACTGTTGAGTAAATGATAACTGGGTTTTCAGGTAACACCAGGGGAATTTTTGAAGTGTCATATCTGTTCTCTTGCATTTACATGTCCCATCCTCCTGCCCATCTGTTCCTTTCATTCAAGGCCCCAGGATCCTGTGCCATGGGCAGGATTATCACCTCTTGATATAGAACTGTGCACCTTACCTCGTGGTGCAGCTGACTTCCTGATAACTAAATCATTGTCCTTGTATTTTGTAAGACACAGCAAACATTGATTTTGTTGTTAACATATGTGAAGCTGCGTTTGCTTGATAGACTATGTATTTTCATCATCAATAAGTGTCCTAAAATCTCAGATAATAATGCCCTGAAGGCTCACTTTTAATCAGTTATCAATGACAATTGGAGGGGCCCTGTGTCCAGATTAAATGCAACGTGATTTATCCTGCGGTAAGTAAATTCTCCTCACTCGAAGGCTGGAAGTCATTTCCAATGCCTTAGACCAAGTTTCTCCAGCAGCGGTTTCAAGATTGTGACATTTTGTGCTAGTTTTACAGTGAAAAGGATTCTTTAGCAATCGGGTGAAAGGCAACACGATTTCACTCTGAGTCTTTGATTATGTTTAATAAGCTTCGCTGTCAGACGGTGAGTCATGATCTTTCTCTTCTATTTTACAGTTTGTATTTACACCTCCTTGGATTTGATAAAAGTAATGTAATGGGCTCTGCTTATGGGCGACAATGACGCCTTTATTTTAATCAGTGCAGAGGATAAAAAAAATACTTGGCATAATAGGTATAAAACCTCTTCCTTTAGCCCTTTTAAATGTTAGTGTGTATAAACATATCCTTGTAGAATGACTACTTCGTGAAATTAACTGTCAGCACATCTGTCATTTGAGTTACACGAGAAATTTTTCTTTCTATCGGGATCAATCTAGCAAAGGAGGCTAAGAAAATGTTTTATCTTGACTATTTGCAAGGCTGGATGATGTAAACATTTATAAGCATGCCTTTGTAATATTTTATGTAATGGGGGGGAAAAAAATCAATGCTAATTGTCTGTGCAATCCAGTAAGGCTAAATTTGTCCAGCAGCAGGGTGTGGTCAGAGTAAATGGACCACGAAGAGAACAACCTCTAAGGAGTGGGATTGGTCTTTCTGAATTTCTACTGGACAAAGAGAATTATTAATAACTTACATCAAGCTTACCCCTCTCTTGGTGGAATTTTTTAGTCATTCCTTCTAGAAGTTTTTGAGCTTGACTTTGTGTTTGTTTATTTCACATATACTAGTATCTTTAGTCAGATGTCATTAATTGGAAAAAAGGCTTCATCTGTTTTGGTAAAAATAATTTGAATTTGAACCAAGTTGGTAGGTGATGTTGGGTACTGTCCTCTCAGATAGGAGTCCAGGATCTAAGCAGAGAGATAAAGTAATGGGCGAGTGTATGTAGGATGGAGGTTGGAAAACTTTTTCCATAACAGCCCAGATGGTAAATATTTTCATCTTTGTGAGCCATACATCTCTGTGCATGTGCTTATATGTGAATCTCTGTCTCTACTACTCAACTGTGCTGCCACCGCATGAAAACAGGCACAGCTGAGTTCAAATACAGCTTTATTTATAAAGATAGAAGCAAGATAGACTTGGCCTGTAGCCCATAGTTCCCAGACCCGTGATATAAGATATCACTCATTTGAGGACTATATGTTGACATATTACTAAAGATAACCAGGTGCAGTGGCTCACATCTGTAATCCTAGCACTCTGGGAAGTGAGGCAGGTGGATTGTCTGAGCTTAAGAGTTTGAGACCAGCCTGAGTCTGAGCAAGAATGAGATCCCATCTCTAAAACTAGGCAGATGTTGCAGCAGGCAGGTAGTCCCAGTTACTCGGGAGGCTGAGGCAAGAGGATCACTTGAGCCCAAGAGTTTGAGGTAACTGTGAGCTATGACACCCTCGCACTCTACCCAGGGTGATGAAGTGAAACTCTGTGTAAAAAAAAAAAAAAGAAAAAAGGAAGGAAGGAAGGAAGAAAGGAAGGAAGAAAGGAAGGAAGGAAATAGTAAAAACATAAATTTTCTTGACATCTCCATACAGAGAAATTGTTAGGGTTCCTCTGGATACTGAAAAGTTATTTAAATGTGGCACAATGCCAGCAAAACTTTGCTCAAGGATTGCAGGTCTCTAATCAACAAGAGCTTGAGTAAAAGGCAAGAGAGGACCAGAAGAGATCTAGGCAGAGGCTAGATGTGCTAGTCACACTCTAGCACATTTTCCAAAGTATTAATAACGTGGGCGGCCTGCTGTGAAGTGCCGGTAGAGGAGAGGTTCTGGCTGTGCGACACGTTCAGAACAGGAACTTTTCTTGCCAATGTGTCCATTCCAAGTAAGAATCCTTCTAGGAGTTAAGGAATTAGGAGTTATGAAGATAATCGGACCCTCTCCTTGTTGTCAGTTCAGAGAAGAGTCAGTCCCAGGCAGGGCCCCTGGCCTGCCCAGTAGGCACCACTCTGGACTGATGGAAGCTACATGTGTTTGGTGGGGGGAGAGTGGGGAGCCTATGGAAGTGAAGGCATGGGAGGCCAACATGGAGGGCTTGGTGAGATGTTCAGAAAAGTGAAACTTGTGTTATTTAGCAGCTAACTTAATCACCCATGTTTTCCTTAGACAACCTGGGTTATTGCAAGGTTTAACAAGGGCACCTGTGGAGTGTGTAAACGTTAGCAGATAACCATTGCAGAGACTGAGGAAGGGAATCTTCACAGCCCAGGAACCAGGCAGAGGCTGATGGGATTACTACTGTGGGCAGGATGCTAAGATACCGGGAAAAGTATAAGAGCCAGAGAAGAACTCTTCCTTTATAAAATCTCAGGAAGATCAGATGCTATGCCCAACATTCTATTGTTCCAGAAGCGTCTTAGCTGCTGAAAGTCATATTATCTACCTTTTTGTATTTTTGACACAAAAAAAAAGTTTTACACTATAAAAAGATTTTGTGAGATGCAGTGAGAATTTACCTTGGAAATTAAAGCAGTTTCAAGATGAAAAGTGGCAACAAAGAACAGCACAATGGCATTATGTACAGTAGAGTAGACATGTCATGTGAAGGTGAGTTATTGTAACGTAGACTACTTTTTTAAATAAATAGAATAATAATTTTAACCTATATGTATATTTAAACACTTAGAAAGCATTTCAACGTTTTATGGCAAGAATTTCAATGTACTTACAGATGAAAGTAAAGGAGAATACTTGATACTCATTTTATAAAGGGAATGAAAATGGGGAGCACATCACTTTATAGCTGTGAGGAGACTCTTGTGACTTTGTACACCATTTATTTAGATTTATTGTAAACTTTCCAAAAAGAGATACTCTGTTTGCTTTTTAACAAAGTGCAAGCTTTGCCATCAGTAAAGAATAATAGCCCTTCCTTTAACTTCGCAATTAGGGGCCTATCGCTAATTGTGTCACAAGACACAAAGCTAGATACGATTTGCCTAAGAGGAAAAGTGCACTCCAGCTCTAAGACATGTACATCTCCTGGGTAAACAAAGCTCTACAAAGAAAAAAACAGAAAGCCCCAAACCTGAACTGAGGATCTCACTGGAGTTGGAAACTACATGACTGACAGCTTTGGTCACGTGACTCTCGACACATTTGGGCCGCTGCTGTTGAACTGACCAGAGGTTCAGAACTAAACCTGAGATTATCTAACTGAGATACCTCCTAAGTGAGCCAGGAGAGACACGGTAGCTGGACGCACACAGCACTGATCGTATTGGGCTCTCTCAAAACCAAGGATAATAAATCTTCCTGCGAATAGTGGGGTGTGGATAGGAGCCATGCTGGAACGCCTACCCACAAGGTGATTTTGGAAAATAACGTGAACAGGGAAGCCCACCAGCACTCGTGAAGGGCCTACTGTGTGCAGAGCATTGTAGAGAGGGGCCATTGTCATGGAAGCAGAGAGCCCAAACTCAATGATACGTGAAATAGAAATGTGAGCTGTACTTATTTCAAATAAAGAAAACTCTAGAGAAAAACTAAGATAATGACAAAGCCCATTCATGCTCACACTTGTCCAGCCTGGAACAAAACCCAGAGCGAGACCCTTGGCAGAAACTGTTAGCAAGTCACAGGTCCCTCCATCTGCACCAGCTATCAGACCAGCACCCTCTGAGGCCAGGACAGTCCTAGCCCAGCACGGGAGCACGAGCCCACACCTGTGGAGGAGCCAAATGAGAGGTCAGGCTCTGGGGCTCCTGGACCCTAAAGGCACTTGTGGACCCTCCTATTTTCCATGGACATAGGTGAATCCAGCCGCTGAAAAACCCCTTGTAAAGGTTGTTTTCACTTCCACGAGCGCTGAGGTCTCTGCCGAGACACTGTCCGGCTGCGGTTCTGTCCCCACAGCCTCCTCATTCCTCCCCTACCCTTCCCGTGAAAATACGGAAAAATTCATCACTCACCACATGGTTTGACTTGATTCCAACAACGCACTTTGTCATTGTTTTAATTACAATAAGTGACCTTAGCAATGATTCCGAGGGAGTTACTGTTCCATATTACAGACCCTTCTGCTTCACCACAGACCCATCCAGGGGCTCTCAGAGGAGAGGAACCCTTCCAGTGTGCTATTCTGAGCGAAAAGCCACCGGTCCCATTCACTTAGCCTCTCCACTCACGGTGATAAACGGGGCTTTGCAGTTTTCTGCATACAATAGGAAGAACGGAAATAAAATGCCTACTTTGGAACAAAGCTAATAAAGTAGAATTACAGCTGATGAAAGAATGATTTGTTTCAAATACTAATTTCTTAGAGGCAGGGCTTTTGTAAAAACCAAATGACAAATGGTTACCATATTGATGATGTAAATATTCCCCTATTGATCTTCTATGAAAATCAGACTTCAGACAGAAAACTGCCTGACATGCTTGAGAATAGATTCCAGAGCAAGTATCTGTGATGAATTGTTACCAAGCACCTAACTTGCTTACATTACATTTTCAGAATACCCCGATACTTAGACTTATAATTTTTCCTATGTTACTTGATTTCTAGATCCATGGGATAATAAATTGAAAAGTGAAACTTTCATGGCTCAGAATGAGGCTCTTATGCAGCAATTCTCTTCAAGTCTGCATTAGACTCACCCGGGGAGTTTATTTAAAAGGCAGATGCCAAGAACTGTATCCTCAGAGACTTTGAGTCAGTGGTTTTAGGAGGTCCTGTGAATCTGCATTTCTACCAAATCCCTTACATGCTTCTGTGCTGGTGGCTTTTGATAATAGCACAAGAAAAACTGCACTAGATTACATCCTGCATTGGAATCAGGCTTCACAGGGCACAGATGAGAAAGAGGACAGAAAGTTAAGAGGCTTAAAATAGCTAAAATCAGAGCTGAGATCAGGCCTCTGGTTTAGAGTGCCGAAGGAGAGGAACAGGATAAAAAGGAATATATATAGCCAGGCCATTCACCTCACTCCCCTTTTCCTGATCCACATCAAGTTCGCATCTTACAAGGGAACCCAGAGCTAATCCCCCTGAGTCTGTGATACACCGAGTTCAACACCCTCTGATTTTCAGGAATAAAGGCAGGTTTTAGTAAGCAACACTGCAGTTACAAAGACTAAGGTTACTCACACCAAAAACTAAATAAATAAAAATGTCAATCACACGAATGTATTGTCTGCCCTTCCAATTACTCTAAAACATCTGGCTCGCATACGTAGTCCACAGTTCATCCAGATGTTTCTGCTTTGTGTGCAAAGCCAAGCCACGCATGCCAACCTTCTGTTTGGCTGTGTGTTTTGATGCTTGAGCAGTCAGTGTCTGATGAGTGGGGGGTGTGATGATGATACAGCCTGAAGCTGTGCACAGGCGGCCCCCAAGTTCAAACAGATTCTATCCCAAAGGCTGGCTCATCATTCAGATGTTCAAAATTCAGAGCATAGTTTTCTCTGGAAACCAGGTTACATGCAGCGGTTAACTGCTGAGGCTGTTTAATCCATTATATAGCTCAAGTAGGGTATGGTTTGAATACCCAGCTGAGTCCTGGAAGTATGAAGCCCTAAGGAAGAGGAGGGGGAGAGGAAGAATTTTTTCTTTCCTGGGTTCAAGGATGGCCATGGGCAGACTTTTGAATAGAGCGAGATTGGTCTGTTGCGTTGTTTGCTCCCTGGTGTTGCTCCCAGGGCCTCCCAGACTCTCCCCTCCCAACCTTGGCCCTCCCCTCCCCTCCCAAGGATCCTATGCTCCAAAACACACTGCCTCCCTTCCCCAGTCAAAACTCACATCCCTCAGTGCAATTGGCCTGAACTGAATATAATAAAGAACTTGGACAAATTGTTTAAATAGGTAGATATATTTCTCACCAACAACTTCTATTTCTCCACGTCCAAAACCTCAGACTTTCCAAAGGTTCTACCTGAGGTTTTGCAGCAGCCAACATGCAGGCAATGAGACCACCGATAGGCAGGAGTTGGGTAGAGCCAAAAGGGACAAGCATTTGAACATATGGATGATTTTTGAGGTGAGTTCCACCATTATTGAAAAATGCATTTGTCTGTATAGACAAATACTCATGTTGAATGTATATAAACACACCCAGCGTTGATGGAGGCAAGTCATGTTAATTAACACAAGCCGGCATTTCTTAGTGATATTCCACGATCGATACTGATCTGTTATGATTTTCATCTATAATTAATTTTGGCTCGGCAGGCTAAACAGCAGACTGCAGCTACCCAGGGAATGGAATTTGACATGTGCATTGCTTTACTTGTGGACGAATCTAATGAACAGCTAAGCTTGGGGCCGGGGGATGGGGGGTCGGAAGGGGGGAGAGGGTGGAGAAAACACTTCACATCACTGCTCTCTGTTGATGTGTTTCAGCCAGAGAGCCTCTGCAGGGAGGAAAACACATAATCGCAGCATGAGGAGAATTTCACAGGCAGCAGGAGAAAGAGGCTATGTGAATGTCTAAGAAAATCTTGGGGCTTGGGTGAAATCATCCAGGAGGTCTTCTTAGTTTATCGGCACTCACTGCAGAAGCTGCGCGTTCACCCCTCTTCTCTGTGTCCTTCCTGTAAGGGAGGGAAGTCCCTCTTTCAAAGTTGGGAGGTGGCACTGAGATGGAGGAAGAAGTAAAGGGGATTTTCAAGCCCAACTGATGGTTCAAATCCCATCTCCTCCATTCTTGGCCATGTTGTTTGGGACACGTTAGTTATCCTGTCAAGGACCCTTCTCTTCTGTAAGATGAGACTAATGATAGTTATTGTCACCCACTACCACAGAGGAAGTGGGGCAGAGAGAGGCCGGGCACACTGTAAGCCCCGTGAAGTGTAAGCTGTTATTAGCTCGAAGGAAGGCGTTTGCTTCCACATCCCATTCAGTTTGGTGGACTAATGGGCTGCGTGACAGCATCTGTCAACCCATCCAGACAAGATCACCACCCCATAGGTCAACTGGGCAACTCCCGTGCATAAGAGTGCCGAGGGTGGCAGATCCACTGTTTCTCAAAGCTGCCCTGCAGTGACTTCTGCTTTCTGAGGGCATCACAAGCTGGGGAAAAATGACCCATTCAGTTTCTGGAGGGACATGGCCTTCGTGATCATAATCTTAGGACAGGACTAATTATAGTCAGGAGAAAAAAGAAGAGTTCTTTTCTTACGTAGGCTTATCTATACAAAGCCTGCAGTTGATTTGACTTGATTTCCTATTGACCTTGTAACTAGGGGCCAAATCCAGCCTGGGGACATCCAGAGTGCACCTGATAAAACCAGACAGAATTCAGGGTGTGATCTCAGTTGCCCCAGATGAAGGAAAGGAGCAGATTCCCCAGCTCAGAGTTGAAAAAGCCATCGCAGGTTCGCTCTTCATCACACAGTGCTGTAGCTCATTTGCTATTTGTCCCTCACACTAATGAGCACTGAACTCACTCAAAATATACTAAGAGATAGTTTTTATTAAGCATGATATTAAGAAAAAGGTTAGCTGCGCTTTTAGCACTGCAGGCAGTTACTGAAATGTAGGAATTCAAATGGGAATAGAATTATAATAGGCTTTTGTTTTTTTAGTCTCCCAGATTCCACCCTTTTCCTTCCTCTCTTCTCCTCCGTTCTCAGCTGGATTAAATAAGATGATGACGAGAACACCTAACAATGTCCCAGGAGTCCCTTTTAGAGAGTCCTTTGATAAATAGTGCGGC
This sequence comes from Loris lydekkerianus, assembly GCA_963574355.1. Classification (NCBI taxonomy): domain Eukaryota; kingdom Metazoa; phylum Chordata; class Mammalia; order Primates; family Lorisidae; genus Loris; species Loris lydekkerianus. The sequence goes on along the minus strand of CAUYPK010054538.1, from coordinate 16,268 downwards.
CCATCCCAGGAATATCTAGTACTAGATTATAATCACCTAAGGGCCCAGATGGAGATCTTCCTCGTGGACAGTGATGATCTGTTTTCATCATGGTTTTTACTCTCAGACCCCGCTCCTTCCTGCCCCAGCTCCTGGCTCAGAGACATTCTGAGATGATATCAGGGATGGGCTTAATTCTGGGGGTACAAAGAAAGCCAGGAAGCCCAGGCAGTGAGCTCAAAGGCTTCACGGAGAACTGGGTCAGCCCCCCCGAGGCCGATGGCTCCAACCTCCTCTTTGACTTTTTCTGCCTCTAATTTTTTCCCATCACTGCTCTGCTCTCTGCCCCCAAATTCATGTTCTATCATGTCTTTCCTTGTCTCCTGACCTCTGTTTGGTGAATTTTTTCTGTGTTTGCATGGATATTAGTGACTTCTCTGTGTGTCCCATGTTCAAACTCTCAGGGAGAGGCTCTGATTCATTTAATTATCACAGAGGACTTCAACATCAAGTCATCTCCTCGGCCGTTAGCTGGTCTACAGATGGCCAGGCTCAGATCCCTGACCTGGTCTGCTGTGGCCCAGGTTAACTGTGTTACCTGGGACAAAACACGTCCACCTGGACATGGCGCTGTTCTGGGTACTCAGTAGAGAGAGAAGCTTTGGTTATAGTAAGTCCTCAGCCTTGAGGCACCTTTCCTCCACCAAAGAGGAATAAGCTCCTCAGAAATGTTTCCTGATTGGCCAACTGGCTCTGGGGCTGGGCCTTTATCTTAGCCGTGGCAAGTAATGTGCCTTTTTTAAAGATGTGCCTTTTTTAAAGATGAGCACAAACCTGCTCATACAGCTGCTAAATGCCAACACTGCAGGACACAAAGGAGAGCGTGATCCATTAAAACACTGTCACTGTCCTTCAGGTGTCCCAGACCAGCTGCGGAAAGCAGACAGAGGAGCCACTACCGGCTGCGACAGTGTGGGCTTTGAACATCAGGTCAAATGATCAGCAGTGTCCACTTTCTAGCTGAGTGATCTGAACTTCTCTGGGCTTCATTTCCCTTTCTAAGCCTATTAGGCTGTTCCTCTACCTGAGCCACCATTCCGAGGATTTGTTTCCTTGAATTTAACTGTTCCTAGGGAAAGCATAAGAGTGAAAAACATGTGACTATGCTTGTGGACTGACTTAGCTCAAGTTTTCCTAGGATCATTGAAGTCTCAATCCGAGGTACTAGTTTTTTTTTTGTTTGTTTGTTTGTTGTTTTTTTTTTTTTTGCGGAAGTACTAGTTTGCAAGTCTAATTAACAGCCAAGAAGGTCGTTAGAGAAGAAATGGAGAGTTCATGTAAGGATACAGCCAGAGTTAGCCTGCTTCACACTGAAAATTAAACTCAAAACTAATAGCCACAGAGATTTGCTTTTGCCAAGTTGTTGTAGGCCAGACAAGAAAAACTTTTTCTTGTTTAGGCTTCTAACTAAAGTAAAAGGTCTCCTTTCATAATAAACGAGGAAAAATAAATTTTGACTAGAGGTGACAATTTAAAATATTAACGTGACCAGAATTATGGTGGCAGTGAAATTTTTGTGAGTCACTGAGAATAAGACCCCAGGTTGGGAAAATGACTTGTATTGATGAATGAAGAAACGGGATGTCACAGCAGCAATTGTCCTCCCAAAGAATCAGACTGAGCCGCTACCTAAAACATGCTGAGCAGGTGGGTAATCAGAGACGAGGCCGTGCATTAGAATGAAACGAAGGATCTGCTAAAAACGGGACCTGCAACATCATGGCTGCCTTTCACTATGAGATAAAATAGAATGCTGAACATTTTGCTGTTCTTATTTGTCTTTATTTTAAACATAAAAGAAATTATCTCCTGTCACCTGATCAGTTTTGCATTGTACACTCTTAAGACGTAGTGCATTTTACAAGGGTCCATGTTAAATCTACTAAGTGTAGAATGTAAATGTCTTAACTCAATAACTAAGAAAATACAGTGAAGGTTATGTTAACCAGTTTCATGAAAGTATTTCAAATTGTATGTAAGACCAGCACATTGAAAAAATAAATAAATTAAAAATCTCCAGCACATTGTACCCCACGATTGCATTAATGTGCACAGCTATGATTTAATAAAAACAACACAAAAAAAGACTCAGGCTGATCTAAAGAATAGCAGTTGGTCCTTGTATGACTTTGGCTTCTCCGTTAATTTCTTCAGCTACCCAATGAGAACTCTTATTTCTTATAATCAGGCATTAGGATGCATAACACATGTCATGTGACAATAATTAAAAATTCAATATAAGGACAAGAGAATACAGATGTCACCCGTGTGTTTGGCATTCATGTTAAAGAGTTTATCACATTTTTACTATATGCACCATTGCATACACCAGGAACCGATTTGAGATGCAACACATGTGAACATGGAGTGTAGCAGGCTGCTTTATCATGTGATATTACATGTACATGTTTGGCCTTCATCTCCCCAAGAACATCCTCTCTTTAGTGGGACAGTTCTTGGCAGCATGGTCCCAAGGCTCTAGATTACCCTTCCAAATGAAAGAATAATAGAGAATACTTAAACAACAATCATATAGAGGTCGTTTAGCCTGCTAACAGCACCCTTTTTATAATAATAAAAACAAATTCAAGTTTGAATTTCAGCAACAGGTTTTTTTGTTTGTTTGTTTGTTTTTTCCTGCAGCCAACATAGATTATAAAACCATGACACTGGATTAATACAAAGCATCATTTCCCGTAGAACACTGCTGCAGTTGCCATTATCAAAACCTCTTTCCCTGGGGAAATGGCATACATGAAAAAGAAATACATTTATAAAAGTTAGAAATAAAATTTCAGGTTGGACACACGTTTCTGGGAAGAATACATTTTAGATCAGTAGATTCACAGCATTTCTCTGTCTATGTGTGTGTGTGTGTGTCTGTGTGTATGTGTGTATTTTCATGTATTTAATTTCATGTATTCTTAATGTGTTGTTTGGTGATACTGTAAATCAAGGGATGTTTTTCATTGCCAACTGTACATTTAAGGGGCAGCATGGGAGTAGGAGAGACTGTATGAAAGAGCTGGTCTCTGGCAACCCTGGGCAGTGAAGCAGTACTACACAGATTGGCAACTAGCCAGGGTAAATGAAGCTCCTTATATTTCATAAGCAGCCTTCTGCTTCTTTGTGTAGAGGTCCAAGTCTTTCCAAAGCAGTGACACTCACCATCTAGAAACAGGGATAAGAAAATGATTCTCTCCCACCTCCAACATCTCCACAGGATCAAAAGTCTGAGTCCCGCAAAAATGTTCCACCAAGACATTAAATCTACACATATTTAAGGACAGGGTCTGATCTCATGGCTCTCAATGTCTGTTAAATGTCCATGTTTAAACAACCCGCCTCCTTTTCATTGTTGCTCGCCCTACTGCAATGCTTAGCACATAGTAGGTACACAAGTGATGGTCAAATCAACTTGGGACTTTGAGGGAATGAGGAATCTAAGATTTGAGTTGGAAATTAGCAGAAGATCCAAGTTCTCTTTTTTCTGTCACTAATTAAAAATATATGTACATAGGGACTCTTATACATATATATAATATTGTGTATAGGTACGTGTGATATATATATATATATATAATACTTGAGTATAAGCCGAGTTTTTTCGGCACAAAATTTGTGCTGAGTTTGGGTTTTTCGGCACAAAATTTGTGCCGAAAAAACTCGGCTTATACTCGAGTATATACTCTGTGTGTGTGTGTGTGTGTGTGTGTGTGTGTGTGTGTATAAATTAAAAAGTGAACACACCCTTTAACCACCACCAGAGAGTTTTCAATCTTTTTGTTTTTTCTTTCAAAATAGTTTACTTTTATTCCCTATAGTCTTAGCACAATGACCTATAACTTGATACTTAATACAGATTAAATTAAGATTTTAAAAATATTTTCATATAGATCCATCCATCAAAAAAATATTAACACATGAAATTCAGATTACTAGACTAAGAATATAGTGTTTCCAGTGAGAACAGTTTCCTCTTTTGCTCTGATTTCTTTGCAATGGTAATTACCTTTTGAGAAAAAATGTACAATCCCCATCTGAGATTAAAATTTCAGAAATTTCCAAAAAAAAAAAGTGTTTCTTCTCCTCTGAAGAAGGAGACCCCACCACACAGGTCAACCAAATACCCTCACCTTAAGATATCTTTAGAGAAAGACATTGCTTTGTGAATACAAAGGAAGTCTGCACCAAAAAACAAACAAGCAAAAAACCTAACAAACTGAAAAAATAAAATTTAAGAAAATAGCTACATCTTCCCTACTGATTTCTTCAGGTGCTAATGGGATTGAACCCTCTTCACACTTAGAGTTTGGGATACGTCCAGGCTTCTTGCTGAGGAAAAAATCTCCACCAAATTTTTCCTGAGAGGCTGGAGAGGAATTTGGGTTGAACATTTTGTATGAAGAATCTCAGAAGTGGCTCAAATAGGGAGAAAACCACCAAGACCCCAAAGGCAATGTGCTTTGTTCTGTAAAAACTAATCTTTTGCCAAAAAGGCTTACTTTAGAACACAAAAAGAACTGTTACAGTTGTGATTTTAAAACAGTTGCTATCATTCTTGCCCAGAGGATGAATAAACCTAAAAACTCATCAGCCATGTAGGAAAATCGCATCTATTTGTAATAAAGTGCACTTTTTCCTCAGAAGGTCTTAATATATATTCCCTAAGCCATCTCTAGATTTCATGATTATTAAGCTGCATTTATGGCTGAAACAATTGAAAACAATGGACCTTTTTCAAGTACCCAGATTTCATACGGGATGATACTAGCTTTCAGAAAAGGCTGTAAATAACTAGTCAGATTCTGTCTTGAATTATAAAATAAATGCTGAAAATATCATGAAAATAAAGATTGGGGAAACTCTTGTTTTCCTTTAATCTTTAGTTGCCTTTTTCTATCATAAGCTTTGGAAGGGCAGAAAGAGACAACTCTGGTTTAATAAGTTTATCAATAAAAAAGTAAATAAGCACTTTGGAATGTACATAACAGCGTCAGGTTTTGAACCAAATATAGACTAGACAGCACTGTGGAGATAAAAGGGGAGTCAAACTGTGGTCTGTTCTTTCTTCTCGATAGTCTACTCTATGTTCAACAGACTTAGATCTTTCGCAAACTAAATAGGTATGAAAGTAGAATCTAGTGTATTTGTGTTAAAAATAAGAAAAGATTTTTGATTGCTAAAAATACTAAGTCTAGGAGGTTCACAGGAAAACACAAACAGTGAGCATATCCTTGAAGACAAAGGATCTGATGAGTGCTTATACAGGACCAGAGGTGTGTGATAAAACGTGACCGAAAGGCATTTACAGAGAAGTGTAGTAGACACTTTTGAAATGATATCACTGTATGCTTCAATAATATACAATACCTAGGTTTCAATTTATAAGTGCTCTAAGAAGTCGCCTGCGTCTACCTATATATTATCACCTCTTATTGCCTCAATTTTCAACAGCAAGATTTGTTACAATAGAAAAGTTACTATTTTTTTACATTATAAATATAACTTTATTATATTCTACTTTTCATTTTTGCATTAAAGGAGGTTACTTTTTTTTTTTTTTTTTTTTTTTTTTTTAAGGTTTAAGAGCTCCAAATAGCACTACGTTAAAAATGAAGTGCCTTTTTCCTTTCACAAAAGTCCTCTGGTCTTTTCAAGACATTGAATTTCAAATAATCTTCATTGGGGTACCATTAGTTCCTATCATCATATTCAGAAATTAATCCTAAATGGTTTATAACGCTTCATAGTTGGCTTCTCATTTTTCCCCATCAATTATAGAATATAATTCACACTTCTCACTAGAGTTATTAATACAAGGGTATTGGGTAGCAATTGTCTGCAGCGCTAGGGAAGAGTTGCATTACCCCAGTATAGGTATGCAGGTGCATACTGAACCCCAAAGACACAAATGGGTTAGTCTCAGAACTAGCCCTACTTTGTTACTGTTTTGTAAAGGTCTAAATTATATTAGCATAAATACAACAAGGCATTCAGTTTTATTTATGCATTTTAAATACATTTTTATAAATATGTAAAATGAGCACATTTTGAGAATGTAATGAGTTTTATAATTCTATTCCTAGAAAAATGTACTTTCTGAGAAAAGGAGGAAAGATAATTATTTTCTGATTTATTTCAAATTAGCTAAAGGGCCCAAACATAACAGAGCAAATGATGAATGCAAAAAAGGAAAAACTCCACAGATTGCTTTCCGTCTGCCCCGGAATTATTAGCACATAAGGATGTGAAAATAACTCATGGCTTTCTACACCTCACCGCGATCCCTGCTGGTAGACTGGCTGCTTGTTTGGTGGTCTCTGCTTTTACCAAAGCAAATTAGGGTGAGGGTGACGTGAGCTTGCTCAGGTACTGCTAGAAACCTCCAGCCTTTCAGTGACCATCACCAGATAATGCAGAGATGGGAATTTATACTCACTTCAGAAAACACTTCCGACTGGCATTGTGGAGGAAGCAAGGCATTTGTCCAGCTCTGAGGTCACCAGACATGGCTTAATACCACCCTTTGATCATTGTGATGATGGCAGGTGACTTAACAATACCCACAGCCTGGAATCCCAGCAGCAGTGCGGGTGATTATTGCCTGGGATTAGACTTCCAAGTGACTCCAGGTTCACTAGAAATTGTAACCTGGCTGACTGTGCACACTGTTGTTTGGACAGATGGACAGAGGAGGAACAGTCGCACTGAGGGGGAACAGAAGCCCGGGTAGAAAGTGTAACGAGAACCCTGTCTTTCAACTCTGAGCTGTGGCAAATTTGTGAGTCCAAAGGCAGCAGGAGCCCCGTCAGGTGTAAATTCTGTCAAGGCTGGTTGGAGTAAATGCTGTGTTGCCAGTGGAAAATGGAAACAGTCGGGTGACGCCTATGGCTCAAAGGGGTAGGACTCCGGCCCCATATACCAGAGGTGGTGGGTTCAAACCCAGCCCTGGCCAAAAAAAGGAAAAGAAATAGAAATGGTCAATAAATCTCTTGTTCTTGCCCCAAGGTAATTCATAATAGGTTTTATTTCTAAACAATTGGGTTTATAACCAGAAGTTGCCTATCAGCCAAATGATCAACATTCTTATTAGGCTTAAATAAATAAATAAAGTAATTAATTAAAAAATAACATTAGTACAAGGAGCAAACACAAAAGTCTATCCAGATAGTATCCAGCCATGTATGTCTCTGTATTTCTCATAGTACATGGCTGAGTACTTTCCAGACAGCCCTCGTCCATGACAAAGGAACAGGGTACCACATTTAACTGTATAATACACATACTTTAACATTTTTAAACTCCAAGTTTAAACTTAGATAATGCATCTTAGAACATGCCTTTGTCTCATCAGATGAAGATAGCACTAATAAATTGTGAACATTGACTCTCCAGTCAGAAGTGCATTATTCACTGACACATCTTATAATACCATAATAAACTCACACCCTCTTAAGTCCATTCTCATAATCTGGCTCAGGGTTTTCTAGAAGCATTCATGGCCTGTTGCTGTCTATAAATACACTGTTCAAGAAGTGAAGGAACCTTTGTGACCAAGTAAAAGCACACTTCCTTCACCAAGGTCCCACTTAGTGTGCTAGCCCCTCTCTGCCCAATACTGGAAGTGGGGAAAGGGTTGAAAAGGATTTTGCTAAACATTGTAAGGTATTGGAAATGAATTCTACACACACACACATACTAACAGGCCGGATGCAGAGTGACTTCACTCCCTTAGATTACAAACGCTCTTTCTACCTAAGTAGCTTTGTATCCAAGGAAAGAAGGTTCACATGACTTGGTTTGATAAAGCTACCCATGAAAAAACAAAGTTGGAACCAATGGCAAAGAAAGGATTTGTGAGTGGTCAGAGGATCGTGTGGGACTCAGTGATCTGACTGCACCAATGACAAGGGTCTCCTCGGATGACATCCACTCATTCACTGCGCCTAGGAAAGGAGACGAAACTCACAAAAAGAACCCGTCCTATAGAAACCATGAGACATAGGAAAATCATGTATATTTTTTAATTTTCCAGCTAAAGGAAAAACCTAGAAGTTTATTTGAATTTATCCCAAATTAATTAAAGTACATTATAAAGTACCTTCTCTAAAAGAGAATTTTTTGAGAAAGGTTATTAACCTAACTAGAAATGTGTATTAAGGAGGATTCTCCAAAGAAACAGAACCAATAGAACATATATATAAAGAAATTTATTATAAGGCATTAACTCACACAATTTTGGAGGCTGAGAAGTGCCCTGATACACCTTCTGCAAGCTGGAGACCTAGGAAGGCCCAGGAGCCAGAGAGCTGGATGTATAGATTCCAGGAGGCTGAAGGCCTGTGAACCAGGAGATCCATGTTCCAGCTCAGTGAGGCAGACAAGAAATTCAATCTTCCTCCAATGAACTGGATGAGGCCCACCCACTTTGGGGATAGGCATAGCCTTTATTTAGTCCACCAATTCAAATGTTAATCTCTGTCTGAAATATTTTCACAGACACACACAAAAATAATATTTAACTAGCTACCTGGCATCCCTTAACCAAGTCAAGTTGACGCACAAAATTAACCATCACAGAAGACATTTGTTCAGCATCTGAAGAAATTTCTTAGCACGGTAGTAATATATTCACTCCATGCTACCCAACAACCAAATTTTTTCTCTACTCAGAATAGTAGAGTTCTTTTTTTTTTTTTTTTTAAAGAAAATAAAGTCATCATGGCAGAACATTTGTACACAAAAATACCTCCCCACTCCATATTTCTGATGTTACCTTCTGAAGACAGCCTGCTAACTTGTGTGGCATATCCCACCTAGTTCACGAGGATATGGGATGATGATACAGCTACAGATTCCCCTGATAATAGGAGGGTCACAGGCACACGTTTATTCTCAAAGATATCAGAACATGAATTAAAATGTTAGATACTCAAACTCACATCAGGAAAAACAGAAGTTATTCCCTATGTGTGGATATTTGCCTGTGATAAGTTCATAAAATGCATCTTTTTCTTGGTGTTGCCCTCAGCAGCTCACGCAGATACCTGAAATTTCCTTACTTGTAAAATGCACTTAAGGTTGCCTGCAGTACATGGGAGACGTTCAGAAATCGCAAGGTCTGACTGTGCTTGATAGCAGTTGTGTGAAAATTCTAACAATAGCCAAGGTGCCTTTGAATCCTATTTGCTTTTGCTAATGCCTTGTTCATAAATTAGAATCTTGTTACTGTTGCTGTTCCATTTAGGAAAGTATTGCTTAGCAGGATCCTAGGCATCTTAGAGAAGTGATATACTTCCAGAATTACCTAATGTTCTCACTGTTAGAGGACTAGCTAATATAAGAAAAATTTTCTATTGAATATATCTATAATTGGCCAGGTGGTAGCAAAAAAAAAGTGCATTTGGAATTGTACTCAATTACTTGGATTCTCCCAGATGTCCAGATAGCCAGGTGCCCAAGGCTAAGCAATCTAGCTACTCCGGGGTCCCAGCAGAGAAATCTCGGAGCTCTGAAACCTTGCTGCTACTACTTCAGCCTGCATAAATATTAGAGGGTACAAGATGTGATGTGGTATAAGAAATAGGACTAAAGCCCAATCCAGCCCCCTCCAAGTGACCTTCCCAAGGCGAAGTAAGGAAGAACAGAATCTTCTGCTGTCTTTCATAAATCTCAGCACATTCTTTTTCTGTTAATTTGAATTATCATTTTCATCATTAACATATATGTACAGTAAAATTCACTTTCCGATGTTTGCTGTTGTGAATCTGTACAGATGCATGGAGTTTATAACTGCAACCACTATTAAAATACAGAGATTTTCATCATTCTATACTTCTCTCAAAATTCAGTCAAGCAACCCTTCTCTAGTCAAACCCTCGCCCATTCTTACTAGAGAGCAGAACTCTTCTGTTGCTACAGCGTTGTCATTTCCAGAATGTCCTATATATGGAGTTATGTCCATAGCATCGTTTTCGCATAGCATAATTCATCTGAGATGCATCCATGTTATTGAGTTGATCAATGACCAATTTGTTCACCTTCATTGCTGAGCAGTATTCTACTATGGAGATGTGCCACAGTTTATTTATCTATTCCTCCAAGGAGGGGCATTGCGTTGTTGCCAGAATTTGGACACATATAAACTATATATTGAGGGTCTTGTGCAAACGTGGATTTTAATTTGATTTGAAGTATCTAGGAGTAAAATTTCTGGACCATATGGAAAGTATCTGTTTAACTTGGGTAGAAATCATTGAACTGTTCCCCGGTGGCTGTATCTTTGGCATCCTCTGCAGGGATGTATGAGAGTTCACGTTGGTCTACACCCTTCTCAACACTTGGTGTTGTCAACTGCTTCCTTCGCTTGTTTTCTTTAGTTTTTATTTTAACCATTCTGGTCCGTGTTACCGTGTCATATCATTGTGGTTTTAATTTACATTTCCCTAAAGACCAACAAAACTGGGCATTGTTTCATATGCTTATTTGCCATTTGTATATCCTCTTTGGCAAAGTGTCTGTTTAAATCTTTTGTCCACTTTTAATTGGTTCGTTTATTGTTGAATCTTTGGAGTTCTTTTGATAGTCTGGATATGAGTTGCCTGTTAGGCATATGATTTGGAGATACTTTCTCTCTGTGCATGGCTGATCTTTTCATTTCTCTTAGCAGTATCTTTCTCAGAGCAAATTTTTTAATCTTGATAAAAGTCTAATTTATCAGCTTCCTTTTTTCAGGGGTCACGTTACTTTCACTACACCTAAGAAATCTTTGCCAAATTCAAGGTCACAAAGATTTTCTCCTCTGCTTTCCTTTAAAAAGTTTATGGCTTTTTGTATCAGTGTCCCTCCTAACGAGGCCATGAAGTAGTCTTCAAATTTTTAGTATTGCAAATGGACATAGAAAATTTAAGATGTCAAGGAACTTTTTAAGTGCCCAACCAGATTTTTAATTCAATGGAAGCAAAAGCTGCATCCTATACTGATATCACTGTGCCTTGCCCTATCTCCATGTTTGTCAGCAGCTAGATGTTCAGTAAACACTTATTAAGAATTAATAAATCCTCTCAGAGAAGCTAACTTACTTTTTTAGCATTGTGTAGTACAAGGATAGGCTTTTAGCCAGCTCTATATTCAAATTACAGATCCATGTCTTACTGGCTGTACAACCTTGGACACATGTTTTACTTAATAAATCCTTTGGCCTGGGTATCCTGGCTTAAAACTATGGGCTAATAATGCCTGCTAAGATTTTTGTGAGGATTAAGTGTGGTAATGTGTCTGATGTATACTGAAACTCTGTGAAGTGTTATTTTCTCCCTTTTTCCTTTCCCATCCCAATCCCAAATATATCTGTATACATATTTAACAGTCAAGTAGCCTTGGTTCTGAATAACTGAAATTTCTATTGTACTGTAAATCATTATTCTCCACATTTGCTCTTTGAATGTAATATTTTACATCTGCATGCATTTTTAGCAAAAATGACTAAAATAGTTAGACATAGCCATTTTCAATAGACTTTCTTCTTTTTTTTATTAAATCGTAAACACATAGATCATGTATACATTAATGCATTTACGGGATACAATGTGCTGATTTCATATAGAATTAGGAATGCTTACATCACACTGGTTAATATATACCTTGTTTACTGAATTATTGTGTTAAGACATGTATACTCTATGCTAATAGATCTAACATGTACCCTTGCAATATGCACCATAGGTTTGATCCCACCATTCACTCTCCCTCCATCTGATCTTCCCCTTCCCCTCCTCCCTCCTTCAGCTTGGGCCATAGTTGTGATTTATTCTTCATATGAAAGTGTGAGTGATTATAAATTGGTTTCATAATAGTACTGAGTACATTAGATATTTTTTCTTCCATTCTTGAGATACTTTACTAAGTAGGATATGTGCCACCTCCATCCATGTAAACATAAGAGAGGTAAAGTCTCCATCTTTCTTTAAGGCTGCATAATATTCCATGGTGTACACATACCACAATTTATTAATCCATTCATGGGTCAATGGCACTTGGGCTTCTTTATGACTTCACTATTATAAATTGAGCTGCAATGAAACATCTGGTGCAAATATCTTTGTTATAAAGTGATTTTGGGTACTCCTAGTGGAGAAATTGCAGGATCAAATGGCAGGTCTACTTTTAGACCTTGGGCACTTTGGCTTCTTCTATGACTTCACTATTATGAATTGAGCTGCAATGAACCATCTGGTGCAAATATCTTTGTTATAAAGTGATTTTGGGTACTCCTAGTGGAGAAATTGCAGGGTCAAATGGCAGGTCTACTTTTAGATCCCTGAGTATTCTCCATACTTCTTTCCAAAAGGGACATATTAGCTTGCACTCCCAGACTTTCTTCTTAGGACTATCTTTCTACTGTACCAAAGTAGAGGGAATGAAAAGAGGCACATTGGAATGGGAAGTAGTTAGAGAGAAAATCCTGGAGTATAGTGTTCATGGGAGAGGCTTCTCATACATGTGGGAATTTGGCCCCGATCTGGGAATTAATAAGCTAATAATTAAATACAACCTGAAGTAGAGTGATTCTGCTTATGATTTGCCTACCAGGTGATTACCATTACAAGTGATACCACATTTTATTTTAAAATACTAGAAACTTTTATTGAACAAGAGATTGTTCCAGGTAGAGGGCTCACTGATGACAGACTGGGAGAATCAAAAAGGCTGCCATGCGTCCTAGTCCCAGGCATTAGGTTGGCAAACTACACTATCATATGGCTTGATTGACAAGCTACATAGTAAAACCCAAAATTAGACAGAATCCAAGCCAATTCATTTGTCTTGAGATACTCTTAAATATGATTATTTTGAGAAATGACCTTAAAGGAGAGTTAGAATCTTACTTTTTCTAAAAATAATACTATTTATTAAGCACTAGCTCAATGCCAGGCAGTGTCATTGAGGCTTTTTGTATAATATCTAATTTAGTTTTCATAACAACTGTGTGAAGTGGATGTAAATTATTTTTCTTTTCTTATGAACAGAGAAATTGTAGGCTTGGATTAATATCTGCTCCCAGGATCACATGACAAGAAAATAGCTAACTCAGAATTTGACCAGAAGGCTATATACATGGAAAGCCCGCAGTCATAACTGCTGTCCTTCTCCCCTTACCATGCATGGCTTATAGCTTACGGAAATGCTGTTTAAAACATGCAGCTTAATTTGGAGACTGAATGGCTTGGCGATGTTCCTAACTTTTAGATATGCAGCACAAGGCCTTTTGATTAGGCGCATATGTATTATAATTTGCAATTACAAGATTAAAGGTCACTCTAGTTTTATGTTTCCTTATTCATCTCCTAAACATTTTAGCACTTTTAAATGCATGACATAGCAAATGTGTTACTCTTCTCAAGCTCATCTAAACATAGGTAGTGATGCTGATTAAACATTATCGGTACCTGTCAAAAAGCAATTATCATTTAATAGAGTTATCCAAATGTTTCTTCATTTCCTAAATGCAGAGTTTCCTCAGCCAAAAGAAACATTGCCTTAACCCTTTAGGCAAAGATCTGGAACCTCTCATATCACTTTCATCAAAAATTACTATGAGCTTCTTGGGGAAAGGATACTGTTTTTTATCATAGCACAGTGCATTACTCTAAAGAGATAGTCCAGCTCCCTTTGTTGTATTGATGAATGAATGAATGAAAGAATTGGTCTGTTAGTAAATTTTAATTCAGTGAATGTTTTCAGGATTGATAAATTAAAGAATTCACTAATCAGCTCAGCACCTATAGTTCAGCGGCTAGAGTGCCAACCACATACACCGGAGCTGGCGGATTCAAATCCAGCCTGGGCCCGCCAAACAACAGTGACAACTACAACAACAAAATAGCCCAGTGTTGTGGCAGGCACCTGGAGTCCCAGCTACTTGGGAGGTTGAGGCAAGAGAATCACTTAAGCCCAAGAGTTGGAGGTTGTTGTGAGCTGTAACGCCACCTGCACTTTACTGAGGGTGACATAGTGAGACTCTGGTTCAAAAAAAAGAATTCATTAATCTACTTATAATTAGGTCACGGAGCAATAGTTATACCCATTTGGAATAAATTTTAGAACTAGATAATTTAGGAGCAATGTTTGGTAGTATACATTATATTTGAATATGAAAACACAAATATGTATTATATATATGTATGTACATACATATTTTAAGAAAAACATTAGTATCAAGTTTAAATTTCCCTAAGTTACTATGATAATTCACAGCTAAGTCCTCATGACTGACACTTTTAAATGGTCGACATAAACTAGATAACCTTAACAAAAGACCTGCATAAAAGATTTATAAAATGATAGAAGTCACAGCAGAAGGCACATAGTAGGTTTGGGGGTTTATATAGGCCTAATGACAAGTAAGAAATAAAAGGAGGAAGAGGTAGTTGTAGAAGAACAAGACACTGCCTGTAAGGTGGTAGTCAGACACTGAGATTCCACACTACCCTTTCCACCTAAAGTTGCAGACGTCAGTGACCACATAATTCTGGGGTCCTGTGACCTGGCGAATTTCTCACTCCTTGGAGGCTACTCAACTACAGTACTTCGATGGTTCTCCCAAAGGATGTGGAAGCCATATCCAACTTCATGTAATCTGATCTTTCATCTCTCATTTACCTACTTATTAGCTGGCTCCGTAGTAAAACAATATGGGGGCAACCATAGCCAAGTCCACTGGTCACTCAATCTTGCCAGTCTACTAATCTGGACAAGACTTTGTCTTCTGACCTACAGGAGGCCCAGCCCTAGCCCTGTCAATGAAGTAATTTAAACTCAGCTAGTTATTCTAACTGCTCAATTTAAAAATCCGTGCTTCAGATGGTCCCTTTTTTTTTTTTTTTAACAGTATTTAAAAGACAGTTGTTCATAACCTAACTGTGACATATTATTGAGCCCATGTTTCATTAAGCAGGTGATAACGTAATCACTGAGAAAGTAATTTCTATTTGGTTCAAGAATTCAATGTTAAATAAATATCATGTGACTCAGTATATCCAAATTCTATAATTATCATTTGAATATTTACTGTTGGTGTTAGAATAAATATATCTTTAAGAGTCAAAGACATATTCCCCTACCCTTCTGATAACTTTATCCTAGCAAGCACTGAGGTCCATATTAAAATCATGACTGAAAACATGTAAGATTGAAGAATCGTTTTCTTTGCTGTTATTATTTTGTTATTAAAGAGTTTTTTCTTTCTTTGTAAACCTGGAGAAATGATTTTCCTTTGCACATTTGCTTCTGTAGCTTCTCTGTGTTTATTCTTAAAACTTAAACTTACACTAATGAACTGGGTGTTCTTAATTACATTAATAAGCTGATTAAAAATCAAACTAACAATCAAAGAAATGCAAATGAATATAGCAATAGTATATTATCATTTGACTCTCAGAGCAGAAGCAGCAATTTTTAAATGATAATATTTAATGCTGATGAGGTCACCTTTAGATAATCATTTCCAGACACAATTTGTAGTAGTAAATTCCATGCTTTTGGAAAGCCTCTGAAATGTTTCTACCTATTGACCCAATGATCTGATTTCTAAAATTCCATAAGAAGGAAGATATAGATGTAGTCAGATTTGTGAATAAGGAAATTCTTTATACTGTTATTTGAGACAAAAATTTTAAGCTAGCTAAATGTTCACAACATGAAAAGTCTTTTTTTTTATTTAATTAATTTATTTATTTAAATTATGACACATCCAAATGATGGCAGATATTTCATGCACTAAAAGATATGTTTTTTATTTATTTATTTATTTTTTATTGTTAAATCATAGCTGTGTACATTAGTGCAATCACCTGTACCCATTCTAAGATGCACCATAGATGTGGCCCCACCCATTACCCTCCCTCCACCAAAACCTCCCCACTCCCTTCCCCTTCCTTGGCCTTTCCCCATAGTCTTGTGCTATAGTTGGGTTATAGCCTTCATGTGAAAGCTATAATTTAGCTTCATAGTAGGGCTGAGTACATTGGATACTTTTTCTTCCATTCCTGGGATACTTTGCTAAGAAGAATATGTTCCAGCTCTACCCATGTAAACATGAAAGAGGTAAAGTCTCCATCTTTCTTTAAGGCTGCATAATATTCCATGGTATACATGTACCACAATTTGCTAGTCCATTCGTGGGTGGATGGGAATTTGGGCTTCTTCCATGACTTATGATTATGAAT
>CAUYPK010054537.1:0-63142 GCA_963574355.1 Loris lydekkerianus | reverse complement strand
CTTACTCCTGGCAGCTTGCAGAATCTTTTCTTTTGTCTTGACTTTGGACAGGTTCATCACAATGTGTCTTGGAGAAGCTCGGTTAGAGTTGAGGCGACCTGGGGTCCGATATGCCTCTGAAAGCAGTGTGTCAGAATCTTTGGTGATATTTGGGACATTTTCATTTATAATATTCTCTAGTATGGCTTCCATTCCTCTGGGGCATTCTTCTTCCCCTTCTGGGATTCCTATAAGTCGTATTTTGGAACGCTTCATAAGGTCCCGTAATTCTGACAGTGAACATTCTGCTTTCTCTCTCTTCTTTTCTGCCTCTTTTACTATCTGAGTTATCTCAAGAACTTTGTCTTCTATTTCTGAAATTCTTTCTTCTGCATGGTCTAACCATTGCATTTTTAAGTTCCCTAGTTGACTGCTTCAGTTCCGTCAGCTCTGCTCTATCCTTTCTATATTCTTCATATCGTTCATCTCGTAGTTGATTCGGGTGTTGGCTTTCCGTTTGGTTATTTTCTACTTTATTAGCAGTTTCCTTCATTGTTTCCATCATTTCCTTCATTGTTTTCATCATGTGTATTCTAAATTCCCTTTCTGTCATTCATAACATTTCTTTATAGGTGGAATTCTCTGCAGTAGCTACCTCATGGTCTCTTGGAGTGGTTGTTCTGGACTGGTTCTTCATGTTGCCTGGAGTTTTCTGCTGATTCTTCCTCATGAGTGATTACTTTTATCTGTTTCCTTGCCCTAATTTTCCTTTCACTTCCTCTTGCTCTTTAAATGCCTGTGGAAGCTGTTGGCGGGATTAGACCAATCGAACACATGTGACCACTTGCCAGTTTTCCACTGTTTTTGTCCTCCTCTTGGGGTCCAGAAGTCTCTCGCTGACTCCTTGTGTCCTTAAAGGGATGATTATAGGCAGATCCCAGCAGCCAGGGATGCCTGGAGTCTTATCTCCCCAGACTCACGGTGCCCAGATCAAGGAAGCTGTTACTTGGCTGCCATCTTGCTCTCTCCTCAAATTTTGGATTTTTTATTTCTTTAATGCATAGATTTGTTTCCTACATTTTGTGGCTCTGAGGTGGAGGTAAAGGCTCATTCATCTCTTCATACATTGCTGTCCTTACTCGCTTAATTTCTCTGCTTAATGTGCTTCTTGGGTATAGGGATTATAGGAAAGTTTTCTGTCTATGGCTCTTAGAAATGTTGAAAAAAAATACACACACATATACAGTATAGGCATTGGTTTAATTTAGATTTAGTAATGATTGTGCTGAAGGACCTTACCCCAGTCTTTCAGCCTAAAGATATGTCCTTGTCATAGATTCTGAGTAACTTTCTTCTTATGGTCACCAACTGATTAGGCATTAAATATACTAGTGATTAGTGGGGATTAATGCATATTCTGTATTCCAGTGTCTCTGTTGTGTTTATGTTCCCACTTAAGGTGTCTCTCTCCTTCCAACATTTTTGGTGTTTAGCCTTATCCCTTTAATTTTTTATCATCTAGAACTACAAAAATCTCTTATGTCTGACATATGCTGAGTAGATTCCCTCTAGTCGTTTAATTTGTTATCTATAAATGCTTAATCATACCAAATACTATAATTATATATTTTACATGATGACTTTTCAGTTTTAATAACTATTTAATAACTTTACTGATTTTGATTCTAAGGCTCAAAGGGATTATGTTATTTGTTCAAAATCATATCAGTAGAGAAGCAGAGCTGGGAAATTAGCACAGCTTAGTCTTCTGGTTTTAAGTCCTATGTGTATGACATAAATTACTAAAAGATGTGGGCTGTGCCTGTGACTCAGTAGGTAGGGCGCCGGGCTCCTATACCAAGGGTGGCAGGTCCAAACCCAGCCCCAGCCAAACTGTAACAAAGAATAGCTGGGCGTTGTGGTGGGTGCCTATAGTCCCAGCTACTTGGGAGGCTGAGGCAAGAGAATTTCCTAAGCCCAGGAGTTGAAGGTTGCTGTGAACTGTGATGTCACAGTACTCTACTGCGGGCAATAAAGTGAGACTTTCTCAAAAAAAAATTACTAAAAGATCTGGGCCTTATGTTCTTGCGGGTAACAAAAACTTGATAAATAATTTAAAATAGATTTCTTTTTTCTTTCTTTCTTTCTTTTTTTTTTTTTGCAGTATTTGGCTGGGGCTGGCACCCTACTCCTTTGAGCCACAGGCACCACCCTAAAATAGATTTCTTATAAAAACTACATTCTTTGCCAGTTCTATTTTAGTATGGCAAGCACAGATAGCTTTCATTACCTTCTTAGTACTCAACTGCAGAATGCATATATTGACTTTTTGTGTGTGTGAGCATGCTTGCATTCTCTTTTCCATAAAAATAGAAGGAAATAGTCCTAAAGTAAATGCCATTGAATTTGGATTAAGATTCCCTACACAGACTCCCTGGTCTTAAAATGGAGAAGAGTGCAGAAAAGGGAAAGCATGATTTATCTTTCCACTTAGACTTTTGAGATATGTAAAAAGAGAATACTATTGCTTTTAAGTTTCAAAATACTAATTTAATGCCTGGGCTTTTAAAAAACTTTGTATTAATACAACTTTTGTCATTAGTTAATATTTATTAAGAAATCTGTTCATTTACAGACTTCCGCCTTATATGGTTTTTATATTTGTGTTCTGTGCTTTGGGCAGAAGATCCAGATCTTAACCCAAGAACCCAATTAATGTAATTGTTTAAAAAGTTACTTGGATGATACTGATGTGAAAGAAGTTAAAATTAAAGAATTTTGAGTAGGCATTTTTTGTATTTGTGGAGATTGAACAAGTTGTAACATTTGGTAACAGAAACCTTGTGTATACTAAAAGGTGTTTTCTAGGTTTTCTTTTATTTAAAAAAAAATTGCTATTATTTTATGTAATTTATAAAGTGGAACCATGAGTTTAAATTCTTGTTTTCAAGGGAGAAAGGGTCCATGTACTCAAGCAAAATACAGAGGAATCTGTTTATAATCTGTTCCTGAAAAATTTCCCTGTAGAATATATATTCAAAAGGGGTAGAAAGGGAATGATTAGATTAGATCCTCTTCTCTCTGTTGGTGGAAATGGTTGAAGTGACTTAATGTTGCTTCATTAACATTAACAAGGTTTTCAGTGTTTATTTTTAACCTCTTCTTACAGTAAAAAATACGGAGTTTTTACAGCAAGCTGCTTTAGAAGAATATGGTCCAGAGCTTCACGTCGCTTTGAGAAGTCGAAGAGATGAATTACACTATTTAAGGAAACTTACTGAACTACTTTTTCCTTATATTTTGCCTCCTAAAGCAACAGACTGCAGGTATAAATACACCAGAAGATACCATAATATTGTTCTTCTGTTCTTGACTATGGTAGAAGAGCACTAACAGTTGAAGTTAGTCTATGATATGAACAATTATTCATTTGAAAAAAGTAATTTATTTGGTCTTAAAATGCCAGTTGATTTTTTTTGAGAACTGATCTTGGATGTCAATAAATATGAATAAAATTAATTTTTTTTCTTTTTTTTTGAGTTTCACTTTGTCACCCTTGGTAGAGTGCCATAGTGTCATAGCTCACAGCAACCTCAAACACTTGGACTCAGTAGTGATTCTCTTGCCTCAGCCTCCTGAGTAGCTGGGACTATAAGCACCCACCACAATGCCCACTTTTTTAGAGACAGGGTCTCACTTTTGCTTAGGCTGGTCTCCAACTCCTGAGCTCAGGAGATCCACCCACCTTGGCCTCCCAAACTGCTGGGATTATAGGCTTGAGCCACCACACCGGCCTAAAATTGATTTTCTTATTGAGAACAATATATTTTATTTCTTTAGTGTTGCTTTTTAAAGGCTTGCACATTGTAACTGTTAAGGGCAAAAATCTTTGAACAAACTATATAGACAAGTTTGAGTTTCCAGGTATTTAACTAGGAAAAATAATTCTAATCTTTGCTCCCTTTTTCTGGCAGGAGCATATTTAGATTATTCTAGAAGTTACTTTGTTGCTCATACTCTAATAATCCTTGCAGGAGAAGCCACAGCTTTTCTTTAGTGGTGTAGTTTAAATATTACTTTAAGTTTTTATTTTGTTTTTAAAAATATTTTAATAATTAGAAGATTATTATCCTAAACTAATTTATGATATTAATTTACAATTACAATTGTAATTATACTATTAAACATGCTAGTTATTTTGTTGTTTTGTTTTTTGAGACTAATTCTTGCCTTGTCACCCAAAGTAGAGTGTGGTAGTGTCATTGTAGCTCATTGTAACCTCAAACTCCTAGGGTCAGCCTCTGGAGTACCTGGGACTATAGGCATACTATAATGCCTGGCTAACTTCTCTGGTTTTTGTAGAGATGGGGTCTTTCTCTCGCTCAGGTTAGTCTTGAACTCCTGAGCTTAAGGGATCCTCTTGCCTGGACCTCCCAGAGTACTGGAATTATAGATGAGAGCCACTATACCTGGCCTAAACATATTAGTCTTAAACATTAATTTAAATATATATTAAACATTTAAAATATTCTTAGATAGGAATTCTTTTTTAATGTCCCTCAAATCTTTCCTATTGGGGGAATACTTTTTTTCTCTTAAATAGTATTATTTTTGGCTTGGTACCCGTAACTCAGTAGTTAGGGTGCTGGCCACATACACTGGGGCTGGTGGGTTTGAACCTGGGCCAGGCCTGCTAAACAACAATGATAGCAGTAACAAAAAAAAAAATAGCCAGGCGTTGTGGCAGGCTCCTGTAGTCCCAGCAACTTGGGAGGCTGAGGCAAGAGAATCACTTTAGTCCAAGAATTTGAGATTGCTGTGAGCTGTGATGGTACGGCACGCTACCGAGGACAACATAATGAGACTGTCTTAAAAAAAAAAAAAAAAAAAAAGTATTATTTTTTAGCCATGTAAGGATTCTAAGTCCTTGCTATTCAAAGTGTGATCTGTAAACCAGGGGCATGAATGTTACCAGGGACCTTGTCAGCCATGCAGAATCTTAGGGCTTACCCCAAGCCTACTGAATTATAGACTGTATCGTAACAAGACCCTTGGGTAAATCTTGTGTACTTGAAAGTTAAGACTGGCCAGGTGTGGTGGCTCACACCTCTAATTCTGACACATTGGGAGGCTGAGGCAGGAGGATTACTCGAGCCCAGGAGTTGGAAGTTGCAGTGAGCTGTGAGGATGCTACTACGTGCTGACCTGGGCAACAGAGCAAGATTTTATTTCAAAAAAGTAACATATAAAAAGAAAGTTAAGAGCAAATTTAAATTGCTATATATGTGTATATATATATACAGAAACACAATTATTGTCTTTTTCCAGATCCTTGACCTTACTCATAAGAGAGATTCTGTCTGGTTCTGTGTTCCTTCCTTCTTTGGATTTCCTAGCTGATCCAGTAAGATTAAAAATATTTTTTTTATATTGTAGTAAAATATACTTAACATAAAATTGACCATCTTAAACATTTTTGTTTGTAAATTTAGTGGTATTAAATATATTCATATTGTTGTGCAGCCATCCACCACTACCCATCTCCAGAACTCTTACAGAACTGAAACTGTACACATTATACAATAATTCCTCATCCCCTCTTTAGCAGCTAGTGACCACCAATCTGCTTTCTGTCTCCAGGAATTTGACTACCCTAGGCACCTCCTCTAAGTGGGATCACATATCTGTCCTTTTGTGAACGTCTTATTTCACTTAGCATGATGTCCTCAAGGTTTGTCCCTGCTGTAGCCTGCCTCAGAATTGGCTTCCTTGGCAAGGCTGGACGACAGCCCATTGTGTGCATCTGCCGCATTTTGCTTACCCATTTATCCATCGATGGGCATTTGGGATGCTTCTGCCATTGATCCAGTAAGATTTTGGAGAAACAGGAATAGTTTATAAACATTTAAAATGCCAAAATCAGAATAGCTTTTTTTGCCCACTTCAACAAAGGTTAAGAACCTGAATTGTAGATTTTTTGCAAAGTTTTTGTCTCTTTGTGATACATAAATGCAGATGCTTTGCCACTGTCCCATTTGTTTCTTTGTTTTTCTAAAAACTTTCATAATAGGATAAAAGTCCTGAGAACTCTGGGCAGAGTACAGTAGTGAAATTATGTTGACTTTAGTGTATTGTTTTCCATTAGGATACTGTGAATCATTTGCTTATCATCTTCATAGATGACAGTCCAGTGAGTATTGAACATATTGGAGAATACTTCAGATTCTGTTGCAGTTTGATTCTGTATATCAAGTAGAGATGTTACTGAGAGAATAATTCTTTTCTTTAAAGCCTGAAAAAGCAACTGAACCAGCTTCTCCTTTGGTTCCATTCTTGCAGAAATTTGCCGAACCTAGAAATAAAAAGCCATCTGTAAGTATTTTCAGCAACATTCTTTTTAATATAAAGAAGTTTAGAACTCATTTATATAGCTTCAACATTCTTTTTCCCATAACGTGTCAAGGTGCTAAAGTTAGAACTGAAACAAATCAGAGAGCAGCAGGATCTTCTGTTTCGCTTCATGAACTTTCTGAAACAAGAAGGAGCAGTTCACGTCCTGCAGTTTTGTCTGACTGTGGGTGAGGCTTACTTGTGTATTTTACTGAAGTAATTTTTTTTCTTTTTTTGAGACAGAGTCTCACTCTTGTCACCCTTGGTAGAGTACGGTGACATCACAGCTCACAGCAACCTCAAACTCTTGGGCTTAAGCAAATCTCTTGCCTCAGCCTCCCAAGTAGCTGAGAGTACAGGCACCTGCCATAGTGCCCGGCTATTTTTTTTTTTTTTTTTTTTTTTTTTTAATTTTCATTGTTGTTTAGCAGATCAGGGCCAGGTTCAAACCCGCCAGCCCTGATGTATGTGGTTGGCACCCTAACCACTGAGCTATGAGCACCAATCCTACTGAATTAATTTTTAAACTTTTTAATGTAGTTTAATGTTCAGATCGGATCTGATGTGGTTGCCATCTTTCAGTGATTTGTTAGATAATCAGAGCACCTATGAATTTTTTTCAAGTGTTCACTCCTTTCCACCATGGGAAAGATTATAATCTTTCGTTGATTTCGATTAAATTCTGGTAGCAAGAGAGATCTAAAAATTTTGCATAATGAAAATATAGCTCCTTCATTGTGGCTCGTGCCTATAATCCTACCACTTTGGAAGGCCAAGGAGGGAGGTTTCCTTGAGCCCAAGAGTTTGAGACCAGCCTGGGCAACACAGTGAGACCCCGCCCTGCCTCTATAAAAAACTGAAAAATAATTGGGTGTGGCAGAATGTGCCTATAGTCCTAGCTACTTTGAAAAGTGAGTCCAGTGGATTGCTTAAGCTCAGGAATTTGAGGTGCAATGAGCTAGAATTGTACCACTGCATTCCAGTGTGGGTAACAGAGTGAGACTCTTGTCTCTTTTAAAAAAATTTTAAAAGACTGTTAAAGACCTCAATGAGTAGCCCATATCAATGTCATTCTATTGTAGTTTTTGTTAAGGATTATTTTGATAAAATTATCAAATATAGAAATGTTTCATTTTGATTATAAACTCTGTAACATTGTGGATTATTGGATTTATGAAAACTTTATGAACGGTCTGTGAAAGATTAGTTTAAATGCATCTAATTATTTTATTTTATTTTTGAGAAGGAGTCTTATTCTGTTGCTCAGGGTGGAGTGCTATGGCATCCACCAAGCTCACAGCAACCTCAAACTCCTGAGCTTAAGTGATCCTCCTGCCTTAGCCTCCTGAGTAGCTAGGATGATAGGCACTTGCCACTATGCTTGGCTAATTTTTTCTATTTTTAGTAGAGACAGGGTCTCTTGCCTAGGCCAGTCTCAAGTGATCCTCCCACCTTTGCCTCCCAGAGGGCTAGGATTGTAAGCGTGAGCTACCATGTCCAGCCTTCCATGTCTCATTTTAGAAAAATGAGTTTCTTTAGCTCTGACACTAAACTACAACTTCCATGATAGAAAGAAATATTGTTTAAAACAGTGGTTCTCAACCTTCCTAATGCCGTGGCACTTTAATGCAGTTTGTGTGGGTCGTAACCCACATGGTTAACCAAGAACCGCTGGTTTAAAAAGCATCACTAGGAACTAAAAGAAGTCTTCATTTTTATTTAGTAAATTAATTTCAAATATTAAAAGTTTTTGGTGTAAGAAATTAATCCAATATGTTCTTTAAAGAAGTTATTTGAAGACCAGGCGCAGAAGCTTATGCCAGTAATCTTAGCACTCGGGAGGCTGAGGTGTGCGGATTGCTTGAGCTCAGGAGTTCAAGACTAACCTGAGCAAGAGTGAGACCCCATGTCTACTAAAAATAGAAAAACTAGCTAAGCATTGTGGCGGGAGGGTAAGGCAGGAGGATTGTTTGAACCCAGGAGTTTGAGGTTGTTGTGAGCTATGATGCCATGACATTCTACCGAGGACAGAAAAATAAATAAACTATTTGGAGTGTGTTTACTATTCTAAATTTTAGCAAACTTGTATTGTTATTTATGTATTCAGGTTTTTCATATTGTTTAAAAATTGACTGTTTCTCTATTATTGGAATAGTTATTTTACTCAAATCTTTTTTAAAAACTTAGAATTAATTAGATTGCTTCTCATTGCTGCCGTTAGTTAGAATGGGAATATAAAGGTTTCATTAATAGCTTTATATTAAAATAGCGTTTTTTTCTCATTCTTTCTCTCATCTGTTAGAGGAATTTAATGATAGAATTTTGCGACCAGAGCTATCAAATGATGAAATGCTATCTCTTCATGAAGAGTTGCAGAAGATTTATAAAACTTACTGTTTGGATGAAAGTATTGACAAAATTAGATTTGATCCCTTCATTGTAGAAGAGATTCAAAGAAGTAAGTCAAAGATGATGAGAATGAATTCTTCAGCTCTTTTATAGTTTTCAAAGAGTTTGCCCACAAATTACATGGGTAGCTATTTTGCTTATAAGAGGAAAGTTGGTTTTTTTTTTTTTTTTTTCCATATTTATCTTTATTCATAGGTTAATTTTGTTTTGCCTCAATGAAAATTTTAATGGCTTTGTTGCCAGGTCCATCATTCTTTTTTGTAATGGTTTTTAGCCTTTGCTATTATGCTTTGAATGTCTTTTTGTTCTCCAAGATTATAAAGGTAGTCACCTAAAATTTACTGGTACCTTAAGATTTTAAAAATATATTTATGATATCCTTAAACTCATTTTTTAAAGATTGTTACAGGATCGTTAAGTCATTTTTATGATATAAAAATTTGAGGTAGTACTCGTCTGAAAACATCTAAAGTGATCTTTTTTCTTTTTTTTTTTTTTTTAATTAATTAATTAATTTTTTTATTGTGGAGAAGGGGTGGGGAAAGAAGGCGGGGGAAGAGGTGCGTGACAGGGTCGGGCCAGTGGCATGGTACCACATTCATTGGCTGTATCTAGGTAGAGGCAGTTTCAGGCCGGGCCTTGCTGAGTCGTTGCTACGCAGAAGTAGCTCAATGGATCTACTTCTAGTCAGGCTCGGGAATAAGAGGAAAGTTTTGAGGAAGAAACTTACTCATGATTGACATGACTAAAGTTTGTCAGAACTAGAGCTTTGTGTTCTAATTTCTTGTTCTAGTGTACTTATAGTAATGTTTGTAAAACATAGTTTTAAGATTCTTTTTATGCTCTTTCACGGTAATGAATTTCAAAACAATATATAATATATGTTATCAATAAATAATTTCTACAATATTTTTTTTTAATAGTTGCTGAAGGTCCATATGTAGATGTTGTGAAACTACAAACAATGAGATGTCTTTTTGAAGCATATGAACATGTTCTTTCTCTCTTGGAGAATGTGTTCACCCCTATGTTCTGCCACAGTGATGAGGTAAGTTGAGATATTAACTTTGGGGATTTTCATATAGAATTTAATAGTGGCTCTGATTTGTTAGAGGATTGATTCAAATAACAAAATAAATAGAAAAAACTATTAACAAAGTGAATACTCTTTTCTACTCTGTAATTTAATGGAGATTCCAAGTTATTAATAAAAACAATTCTCTATGCCAGAAACACATTTGTGTTTATGTGACTAGGTAGATTGGGACCAAATTGGTCTTCCTGATTTGCTGTATGCCCAAGTAGCTTTGTAGTATTGCAGTGATATAGAAACTTCATTCCTCTTGTACTTACATTATTTATAGACCTATAGACATCATCTCCATTTGCATTATTTTCATCCTTACCCTGTTTGACTCTGGTTGTATTCACTTGATTTAAATATCTTTCTTTTTAAATTGCAAAGTAGTAAGATAAAGTAGCATGTTTCATTTTTAAATACTAACTTAATAAACCATAATTATTATTCACTTTTTGAAGTATTTCAGACAACTCTTAAGAGGTGCAGAATCACCAACACGCAATTCAAAATTCAACAGGTAGGTTGTGTGTTTGTTTAAATTTGCTGATGCTTATCATTCTGTGATAGCATCATTATCTTCAGTAGGTATTTAGGGACTACATACATAACGAAATCCAAAGATAACTCACAATTTAAGAAAGTGGTTTTCTTTTTAAGGGAAACATTTTATTTTATTTTATTAATTTTAATTTAATTTAATTTTACATTCTTACTCTGCTGCCCAGGCTAGAGCTATGATGTCAGCCTAGCTCACAGCAAACTCAAATTCATGGGCTCAAGCGATCTTCCTGCCTCAGCCTCCTGAGTATCTGGAAGAAGAAATTTTTTGTTAGAATATTTATAGGGTATAATAGTGGTGAGATTTTTCTCCTTTTCCCCTTGGAAATGTAAGTGTGTACTTAAATAACCTAAAGAGAAGTAACAGAAGAGAGAAGCTTTATTGATCTATAAACTGGGCAATTAATGTTCTGATTTGTCTTAAAATATTATATGTACAAAACTGGTAAAGACATCAAATCTGTAAATCTACAAAATTGATGTTCATTTATGGCTGAGTAGCACTCCATGGTATACATATAACACATCTTGTTAATCCACTCATGAATTGATGAGCATTTGAGTTAATTCTACATCTTGCAATTGTGAATTGTTCTGCAATAAATATTCAAGTGCAGGTTAAAAAAAAATTGATGTTCACATTATTCTCAACATCTTCCAGTTTGAGCAAGTATCTAATAAATATGTAAATAAATTAGAGATGTAGTACAAAGAGAGAAGTAGGTAAATTAAAAAACAGGGCAGATTTTAGATAGGTGATACAAGGAAATGTGTAAAAACCGTAGGCACATGGAAAATAGATTTCTTTTTTTTTTTTTTTTTTACAGAACTAAGTATTGTAGGAATAGATGTGAATTTATTTTTTATTTTTTAAATTTGAGATAGTCTTGCTGTGTTGCTCCAGCTAGAGTGAGTGGCATCGTTGTTGCTCACTGTAATCTGAAACTCCTGAGCTCAAGCGATCCTCCTGCCTGAGCCTCCTGAGTAGCTCGGACTACAAATGCCTGCCACCAAGTCTGGCTGATTTTTTTCTGTTTTTAGTATAGAGGGGTCTTGCTCTTTCTCAGGCTGGTTTTGAGCTCTTAACCTCAAGTCATCTTCTCACATTGGCCTCCCAGAGTGCTAGGATTACTAGCATGAGCCACCATGTCTGGCTTGAATTTTTCTGAATGTTAAATATTCTTGATGCTTGAGTAGAAATATACATGTAATAACTTTTCTGAAAGATGAAAAATATCCTTATGGTTTTTTGTGAAAATATTTCTTTGCTTTTCCCTAACTATTGGTTACAGTCGTGAAGCATAAACTTTAACAAGAATCATATCCCTGCTATTTAAAATACCATTCTTTGCCCAGTCTATATGCCTCTTCTTTCATTGGAATACTTTTTAAGGACTTCTGTCACATTTTTCAGCATACTTGAGAAGCAGGTGGACTTCATCCTTGTTTATAGACTTAGGAGTTTTGGAGTCTCATACACTTAAATATTTAACTTAATGAAACACCTGTATAGGACCATTTGAGGGAAAGTGGTTCTGCAATCTTAGATGTCTGCTTAGTGGCTAAATCTAAGTCAGGGTTGTAACTTCAAAGATGGAAAGCTTTCTTTTGAGAACACCTATTGTCTTCAGCATGTTAAGGCACTAATTTTGTTGGCTTTAAAATGTAAAAAAGAGGGGAAGGAAATATGGGTTCTTTTCATTCCGGACGCTGATTATAACTTTTTTTTTTTTTTTTTTGAGACAGAGTCTCACTCAATCACGTGACCTCAGTAGAGTGCTATGACATAACAGCTCACAGCAACCTCACACTCTTGGGCTTAAGCGATTCTCTTGCCTCAGCCTCCCAAGTAGCTGGTACTACGGGTGCCCGCTACAAACACCTGACTATTTTTTGGTTGCAGTTGTCATTGTTGTTTAGCTGGCCCTGACCAGGTTTGAATCTGCTAGCCTGGGTGTAAGTGGCCAGCGCTCTACCCACTAAGCTATGGGTGCTGCCCAAAGTATCTTTTTCTTAGTATTGATCTGATTTTAACATGATCAGTCTTGTCAAAACTTTCCTTGTGGGATAGGGAATGATTCATTTACTTGTATAGAATAAGTAAATGAGTTTCATAATACTCTTTAATTGGAATTTTAGAGTAGCTTGCTTTGCTAGTTTGCTGTCAGATGACTTAAGATATATAAAATTTATTCATGTTTTATATCTACATTTTGTTTATATTTTAAAAGTAAAATTTTAATACATATTGTTTGTCTTGTTGTCTTCTTCATTTTATACCCAAAGCATAACCTTTTTTTTTTTTTTTTTTTATATTTAGGGATCTTTTGTTAACTTTGCTTCTTAGTTTAAAACACAGTTCTTAATATGTGAGTCATAGGCCAGGCACAGTGCCTGTAAAACTTAGCACTTTGGGTAGTTGAGGTGGGAAGATTGCTTAAGATTAGGAGTTTGAGGACCAGTCAGAGCAAGAACAAGAATCTTTCTCTACAAAAAAATGTAGAAAGTAGCTGGGTATGTATGTGCCTATAGTCCCAGATTCTAAGGAGGCTGTGACACGAAGATTGCTTGAGCCTAGGAGTTGGAAATTGCAGTGAGCTGTGATGGTACCAGTGTGCTCTAGTCTGGGTAACAGAGTGAGACCCTGTCTCAAAAAACAACAAAACACAAACAGAAAAATAAACCCAAAACCTAAAAGAAAGGTGAAGTCCGAGCTGATTATATCTAACATGGACATGAATTACATATTGGAAAATACCCATTTGTTTTTTGTGCTAAAGTTTTGGTAGCTAACTCTCTTTCATACTTTCCACTATGTCAAATGATATGCCTAAAGACAACAATGACTGAATTATTTCGATTGTTTTAATTTTGAAGAACATTTTTAATAATGTAGACTTCATACACACAAACACAAAAACTGTTGTGTGCTTGATTTCCCTTACCTTTATCATGTTATTCCTAAGGATTTCTTACCTTTACAAAGATGAATGCTAGCCTGTATGACTTGTAAAGCTTTTATATTTTGTCCTCTAAAGTGAAATTTGTTTAATACTTGGGTTTTCTTTCCCCTTCTTATATAATTTCACATATCTGTTATTGCAGAGGTAGCCTAAGTTTGGATGATTTTCGGTAAGTCTTCAGCATGTGATTCTTTTCAGTATTATCTGTTTAAATCCAGAAAGTATATTCCAGACAATCTAATTATAACAAGAAAGGGAAAGACAGAGCACTGTGTGTTTATTCCCTTCATATCAGTTACTTAGGATGACCTTTAAATCTCTGCTTTGATTCTTGATATTTCCTTTTTGAAATAGTGTGATATAGTGTATCATAAAATAAGGATGTCCTTATACTTTTAAGATGTTTTCATTGTGTATTTTACTGGTATCTTTTCAAGGCTGTTGACTCATTTGTTGTTGGCTTTGCTAAGTTATTTTTAGAGTTTTTAGAATTTTTTATGTTTAAAGAGCTTTTTTTTTTCTTAAGCATTATAATGATTCTGTATTTCTGGGCATAATCACAAATGAGATGTTTTTAAAATGTTATATTTTAGAAACTTTAATTGTTTTGTAATCTCTATATTCTAGAGTCTGTAATAATCTTTCTTGGTTCTAGAGATGTTAATGATATTTTCATACTTGTCTTTGGAAACATTTATGTCAGAACTATGTCTACAATTGTGGATTAAAAAAAATTTTCTGCTTGTTTAGGTAATATAAGGTATTTTAAATACCCTTTTTGCTACTTAACTATTTAGTGTTTTTCCATTTTTAAAGTAAGTTTGATGTGTATCTCAGACATATGTAAAATGCACATCATTATACAGTTGGTATATTTGAAACTTGATCAGTTTAGTTTCATTTCTGTAGTTGTTGTATTATGTCAGATATCTTAAATTTTGCTTATAGGAATAATAGCTATCTATTAAGTAAAGCATTCAAAACACACAGGTATACAACAAGGTTAATAGGTGTGTTGGCATCCTGCTACGCAGACTGGTCTGTGGACCTGCAGCATTGGCTTACCTGAGAGCTTGTATTACTACAGAATCTTATAAGAGTAGTATTACATAGTGAACGTGAGTTTTAAATTGGATAAATGTTATAGTTTTATTTGCTGAAATGTGAGGCAATAGCCTCTGATGGAGGAAATTTTTGTTACTTTTAATTATTTATTTATTTTTTATTTATTTTTTTTTTTGTAGAGACAGAGTCTCACTTTACCGCCCTCGGTAGAGTGCCAGGATGTCATAGGACTCACAGCAACCTCTAGCTCTTGGTCTTAAGCGATTCTCCTGCCTCAGCCTCCCAAGCAGCTAGGACTACCGGCACCCGCCACAATGCCCAGCTATTTTTTGGTTGCAGTTTGGCGGGGGCTGGTTTTGAACCGCCACCCTTGGTATATGGGGCCGGCACCCTACTCGCTGAGCCACAGGCACCACCCTGTTACTTTTAATTTTATTGTTTTTCAGCTGTTTTTGCTTTTAGAAATTAATGTATTTTTTTTTTTTTTTTTTTTTTTAGACAGAGTCTCACTTTGTTGCCCTCAGTAGAGTGTCGTGGCATCATAGCTCACAGCAACGTCCAGTTCTTGGGCTTAGGCAATTCTCTTGCCTTAGCCTCCCACATAGCTGAGACTATAGAAATTCACTTTTTTAAAAAATTGCTGATATTTAATATTTAAGGCACAGTAAGCTGTTTCCTTGTACAACATTTGCTTTTATCCTTACATTCATTGCCAACCCTTCCCTTTGGCATTTTATCTTTTTTTTATTACCTTGAAGTTAAATAAGATGTATTTTATACTTGTTCCTCTTTTGAGTATTTATGTGATTATAAAGTTGAATTTTTCTTAAATATTTGTCAGTTATAGAGAACAAAGTTTTTATTAGTTTCATCTGAAAATCAAGTACTGAGAAGGTCACAGTTTTATATATATATTTTTATAATATGTTATTTTTTAATAACGTATATAGTGTATAGTTTTTCTAAATAGATGTTCTGTTTTGAACAGTTCTTACACAATTTTGCATGTTAAATGCATTTCAAAATATGTATGGCAGTACGAACTTTATACCAGTAGGGGGCTTTCACCTTTTAAAAATTTTAGGTCAGTTAATGTTTTGAAGTTTAAAGTAGGTAAATTCAAATATTTATTAATAAATATTGTTTCATGTATTTATTCCCCAAATTTAAACATTAAATGCTTTTTTTTGGCTTCTGAGATGTTGATACTTAATCTGTTTGAAAACTCCAAAAGTTATATTAGCTATACAGTTAGTTTACCATTTTCAAAACTATTCACCTTTCATTATGGTTTTTTATAATAAACTGGACTGTTGTGGTAATTTGCTATGTGCTTGATACATTTTTGTTTAATATTTAGGAGCACACAGAAAAGAGGAGAATCATTTGGAATCAGCAGAATTGGGAGCAAAATTAAGGGAGTGTTTAAGAGTACCACAATGGAGGGAGCTATGTTACCTAATTATGGTTTAGCAGAAGGTGAAGATGATTTTGTAAGTAAAAATTCTTCATTTTGATTCATGTATAACTTCAGATTTACTATACCATAAAAAATTAGATATGCTTGTTGTTTTTCCTATTTTATCTGCTTGCTTCAGACTTCCTTTATCTTTCTCATTCTTTCATTAGTTGTCATGGTTTCATGGTACTAATCTTAAAATTCCTGAGTACACCATTATTGCTTATTAAGGCAGAGTGTCCTTGTTAAGCTGAGATACTTCTAGTAGTTAAACAATTTACTGTCCTTTGGAGAGACTGCATATTCTGCTGTTATCCCAACACACATGTCCTGTATACAACGTTGTTATCAGGGGCCCCAGCCCCTACTACTTAGACTGTGGTCTGTGAACCAGAAGCATTGGCTTTACCTGAGAACTTGTATTACTACAAAATCTCAGGCCCCATCCTAGACTTAATCAGTTTGCATTTTAACAAAGTCTCCAGTACACATTTCACTTACTGTGCTATTTTATGTCTCTGTGCCTTTACACATTTTGTCCTGTGTGAAATGCCTTTCTTTCCCTTATTTACCTAGAAAATTTATATATATTTTTTGAAACTCAGCTGTTCCCCAAAGACCCTTGAATGCCAAGTAGAACTGAACATTTCCTCTTTTTGTGCCCCTGTTACATCATACGAGAGGTATGTTAAGGCATGTACCATCATGTATTTGGTATGTTTGGGGGCTTTTTTGAGACAGAGTTTTACTTTGTAGCCTCGGTAGAGTGCCCTCTCTCCCCTGTGAGAAAATGAGTCTCATTAAGGCAGGTAATGTCTTGTTGGTACTTTCCTTTCCTTTTTTTTTTTTTTTTTTAGAGACAGCGTCTCACTTTGTCACCCTCGGTAGAGTGCCGTGGTGTCACAGCTCATAGCAACCTCCAGCTCTTGGGTTTAGGTGATTCTCTTGACTCAGTCTCCAAGTAGCTGGGACTACAGGCACCTGCCACACGCCCAGATATTTTTTTGGTGTAGTTTGGCTGGACCAGGTTTGAACCCGCCACCTTCAGTATATGGGGCCGTCGCCCTAGTCACTGAGCCACAGGCACTGCCCTGTACATTTCATTTGTTGAACAAATCTTGTTGAACAGATTTTTGGATTCTCATGTTACCATTTAATAACCCTGGGCACTGGAGATAAAAAGATGATTATGACATAGACCTTACTGTTAAGTAATTCACTAATCTGTGTATATAATACTGTTTGGATTGACAGTGGCCAAGTAGAAGGAGAGGTGGGGAGGGAAGAGTGAACAGATCCCTTTTTCCTCTTTACCTCTTCCTTTCACTTCTGTCCTCATGCATTGAAAAATTATTGAGGAGGTTCACCAATTCTTCATAATAATTTAAATGGAAGAGAACCTATTTAAACCCTTTTTTGATAATCAGAATACAGAATTTTTCTCTTTTTATGCCCTTTTTCATTAGAAGTGTGGATAGGAGAAAGAATAGATCAAAGAAAGGAGTCTTGGCTCTGTACCTGTGGCACAATGGTTGCAGCACCAGACACATATACTGAGGCTGGTGGTTTCGGGCCCAGGCCAGGTCACCTAAACAACAATGACAACTATAGTGGAAAAATAGCCAGACGTTGTGGTGGGCATCTGTAGTCCCAGCTACTTGGGAGGCTGAGGCAACACAATCATTTAAGCCCAAGAGGTTGAGGTTGCTGTGAGCTGTGATGCCACGGCACTCTACCAAGTGGGATATAGTAAGACTCTGTCTCAAAAAAAAAAAAAAAAAGAAAAGAAAAGAAAAGGAAGTCTTTCCAAAATAATGCTTCTTTTCTAATTTTAGGCATATTACTATAGTCTCATATTTTAATAATGTGGAAAAGTGGGCAAAAATTTTAAATACTATTCATAATCCTATTACCTAATAACCACTTTTGTTAATAGTTCGGTGATTTTCTTTTTTTTAAGTTATCTTTCTTGCCCCTGTAGATTAGACTATATTATATACACAGTTTGTTTTCCTGCTTTCTTCCCAATTAATATTACAACAAAAGTACTTATTTACTTATGTAATTGTGAACTTTCAGAACATGATTTTGTGGGGGAAGATCTACTTATTTTTTTGCCTTCCTTGTTTCTTAAAATATAAGCTGTACTTTTCCTTTAGGAGTAGCAAGGTAGCTTTAAAAAGCTGAAAGTGGTAGTTCTGTTTTGTAGTGGCCCAAGGAAGAAAGAAATTCTTGAGCAGAAGTAAAGATAGCAACAACAGAAAGTAGGAGAAGCAGTCAAACTAATATATAACCCAAACTCTCAAGAAGGCAGGAGCAGTCAGATACTAAGATGGAGCCATCTGGAGTTTAGAAGGCCCTGAGGATATCCCCAATATTAAACACAATATTTATAATAATATTCACAATGTGAATGTTACTTTCTTTGCATTATTATTATTATTATCGCTTAACATTTCAATGTAGCAATTGTCTGATTCCTTTTCTGAATGTGTTTATGTTTGTTCTTTCTTCATGAGGTTTTTGTTTCTAGTCCTTATCTTAAACATTGTTATTGTTACTAAAAATTTAAGCCTTTTTAATTTTGTGAAGGCAAAAAAATGGAGACCTAATAAACAAATGTATATGTAAAAAAAGTAAAATATCTCATTTATGATATTTATATCAATTGTGTATTAAAATGGTATTTTTGATATATTGCATTACACAAAATATATTATCAAAATTTAAAAAACCCACAATATTTAGTGTTCAAAGCATTTTTTATTAACCTGTGGGACTTTGGAGATGCTCTTTGTCAATTAGGAAGTTGAGGGGAAAGAGTAGCCAGTCTCATTGCCAGAGTTAAAGTGCTTTGGGATCCTGTACTGGGATGTGGAAGACTTTCAGAAACCTTGTGATCATTATCAGCAGTACCTACTTGCTCTGTGAACTTGGTCAAGAAGTTTTATTTTGTGATTTCATTTTCTCACAGTGAGATGGAGATAGTGGTATCTGTCTTCATAGAGGTATTTTGTGAGGAGAATTAAACAATATGTGTGAAGCTCTGAAAACAGTGCCTTGTGCATAGTAAGTGCAATAGGCACTATGTGGTGTTACAGTACCATTGATTCTTACAAAGTGAGTGCAAGCTTGGATTAAATCAATGTATGAATTCTGGCCTAATAATCAGTATATAAGGTTGGCTTCATCTGTCTGAAAATGCATGTCCAAGTTCAGAACTGATTGACAGGCGGGGTACAGTGGCTCACACCTGTAATCTCAGCACGTTGGGAGGCTGAGGTGAGTGGATCACTTTACCCCGGGAGTTCGAGACCAGCCTAAACAAGAACGAGACCACTTCTCTACTAAAAATAGAAAAACTAGCTGGTTGTTGTGACAAGTGCCTATAGTCCTAGCTACTCGGGAGGCTGACGCAGGAGGATCTCTTGAGCCCAGGAGTTGTGGTTGCTGTGAGTTATGATGCCATGGCATTCTACCCAGGGTGACAGAGTGACACTCTAGCTCAAAAAATAAAAATAAAAAAAAAGGAAACAAAAGTCCTCCTAAATTCATTAATAGTCTTATTTGGGATTACCAATAGCCAGTTTGAGACAAGAATAGAAAGAAAGCAATAGGGGCTTTGTGGTAGGAGGAAGGGATTTTTTTCTCAGAAGAGAGGTAGGTACCAGGGGTAGGAAGAAAGAACTGACAGTGAAGGGAGGATGTTAGAATTCTGGAAATAAATTCCTTCTCACTACTGGTGTGCTCTGACTAGACTATTCAGAATTCTCTTAAGTGCTACAGAGTGACTCATTGACTTGACCTGTTGACTTAAAAAAAAAAAAAAAAGTGTGGTTAAAGATGAATGTGTTTATCTATAATATTTTGGCTGCTATAACATGAATAAGAGATGTCTAGGTTTTTATAATTATGTCAGGGTCAAAGAGTCTCTTCCATCTTAAAGAATTAGAGTCATTTTTTCCTGTGTAGTGTATATATTTCTAGAACATAGAATTTTCTTTTTAAAAATAATTGTCTTTGAAACAATATTTAGTGTTTCAAGCATTTTATGTTGCTAAAACTTTAAAAATGAGGAAATGAAAAAAACAATTCTATAGAGATGGGTTCCTTTCAGACCTTTTCCCAATTTTATACTATTTAATGCTGCAGTGAATATATTTTATACTTGAGACTTTTTCAGTTTGAAAATAAATTTTAGAGTGAACATTTTGACTGTAATAAACCTCAGAAATAGAATTACTTATTGAAAACTGTTTTATGGCTCACCATAGGTACGTATTGCCAAAACACTTTTCCAGAAGAGTTGTGCCAGTGGTACCTTGTAACCAGCAGTGTATCACATACATATCTGTATAGTTTCTATCAGTAGCTGTTATCATTTATAAAATTATACATTTCTAAAGGCAAAATATCAGTACATTAATTTTTTCCTTTTTTAAGTGAAAGACAGTAGGCAGAAGTACATTAATTTTTTTCTTTTTATTAAGATTGAACATTTTTCTATATTTGTGTATTTTTGATATTTTTTTCATAATCTTGAAATGTTCTCGGGGTTTTTTATTGTATTATCATGTAGAGGTGATATAATAAAACTTGGATTTGATGTTGGTAACTTGTTAATTTTTTTAATTTTTCATCTTTTCAGTAGAAAATTTATTATTACCTAATTTTCAAAGTGTTAAAAATTATGAAATTTAATGTGGGCTTATTACTTGATAGTAAAGTTGTATTTCATATGCTGTAGTCTTAAAGGTACTGGAAATATTAAGTTAATCCTTCTAATATTTTTCCAGATTGAGGAAGGTATTGTTGTGATGGAAGATGACTCTCCAGTTGAAGCTGTGAGCACACCTAATACTCCCCGGAACTTGGCTGCCTGGAGAATCAGCATTCCATATGTAGATTTCTTTGAGGATCCCTCCTCTGAACGGAAAGAGAAAAAGGAAAGAATTCCTGTGTTTTGTATTGATGTTGAAAGAAACGATAGAAGAGCAGGTAAGAAGGTTTATGGATCCCTTTCTTCAAAAGTGCTGGCCACAGAATATGACTATATATCTAAAAGGTAAATGTCCAGAACAAAAAGTTAATGAAAACTTAGGATTTCGTAGGTAATCTGTGTTAGCAGTTAACTAATTAATTAATTCAGTCAACACTTGTTAAGTAGATGCCTGTTAGACACCTTCAAGTCCAGCAGGGCATTTTATGTAATGTTTTTAAAATGGTTTTGTTGCCATCATCATTAGCCATTATGCTTAATTGCCTATCATTAATGCAGATAGGACTATATGCAGTATTATAGCAATTTAATTAAGGCAAAATTTCCCCAGCCCTATTGTTGTGGACTAATTAGAATCTGGGAAAATGTGGTCAGACACAACTCAAAGTTTTCTTCGTGTTTTTCTGTATTTTTTTCTTTGGTTATTTCAGATGTGGACTGTGGTGGAGACAAAGGTTATTCAGCTTCTGTAGCAGCATAACCAGTCACCACTCAGGACTTTGTCTAAGAGGTCAGGCATTCAGTGGGAAAGCACAATCGAAGTTGTGTACATTTGGGGAATGATGAGCAAAAAAATAAAGTTGAGCTCAGGAAGACATAACTGTGAGGAAAGAAGGAAAAAACTGACAATGTTAGCAAATGGTTCTAAGAAGAGTAACTGAGTGGTAGTGTGCAGGTCTAATCATTTTTATTTTTCAAATGGTAATAAGTTTTCTGATTGATTTTTTTTCTTAGAAACTGTGATCCTATTTCAAAAACATAAAACAGAATGGAGACAGAAGAGTGCCCAGGGTAGTTATCTGTGATTTTCCTGTTGTAGCTTCTTACTAGACAAGGTCTTGCTATGTGCAGGTTATAGGCAGTGCTGCTTTTGATTTTTGACTTTAGGACAACCACTTTTAATATTTGTGCTTTAAGACATTAATAATTTAAATGTAAATTATAGTAAAATTTGTGGCTTGGTAATATAAACATAAAATTATAAACAATCTAAAAACTTGTATTCTAAAGGTAAGATTTTTGTCTGCAGTGTTTCGTGGTGTTGCAGACTTATGTCAGTGTAACATGCTCTAGGAGACCATGACCTTTGAAGGAGGAAAAAACTGTATCATTTACTAGACTGATTTTATGACTTAGCAAAGTAGCAATTTCAGGATTTAAAAAAAACAAATGTAGCATAGAGGTTTAAGACCAGTTTGTAATAAAAAAAACTATGGTTTGCTTTATAGATTGTGACTGTCAAATGGTTTCTTCTGAGCAGAAAGAAATGATATTTGGGGTGGTTGTGGTGTTGGCTAACTTGATCCAGTGCCTTCTCTCATCTGCACTAGAGGGATAGGAGGTGCTAACAGGAGCAGTTAAGATCTGGGGCATGCTTCCTTTACTGTGCACTGTACAAAAGTGTTATACATGAATTATCATAGTGGCAGGTACAATTATTTTACATCTGTGCAAGCTAGTGAACTTAACCTGTTCAAAGCACGTGGGGTAAGTGCTCTGGCTCCAGACTCACTCTTTTAAACCATTACCTTGTGCCGTCCAGCTTGACAGCTACTAGCCACATGTTGTGGTAATTAAGATTAAATGAAATTATATTAAAATTTCAACTAGCCACATTTCAAACATTGAATAGCAACAGGATACTTACTAGTGGTTACTATATTAATTCAGATGGATAAAACATTTTCGTAATGACAGAAAGGTCTATTAGATCACACTGCATACTTGATACTGTATTAGACCAAGACAGTGTGATAAATACTTGAGAGACCCAAGATTGATCACAAATTTTTATGAAAAACATCATTTTGGTGACATTTAAAAAATAACCATAAAATTTCTGACAGCTCTCTTTCTGTTGTATTAAAAGTATATTTTCTTGGACAGCACCTGTAGCTCAGTGGATAGGATGCCAGCCATATACACTGAGGCTGGTGGGTTCAAACCTGGCCGAGGCCAGCTAAAACAATAATGACAAATGCCAAAAAAAAAAAAAAAAAATAGCTGGGCATGTGGCAGGCGCCTGTAGTCCCAGCTACTTTGGTGGCTGAGAATCACTTAAGCCCAAGAGTTTAAGGAAGTTGCTGTGAGCTGTGATGCTACAGTACTCTACCCAGGGCAACGGCTTGAGACTCTTGTCTCCAAAAAAAAAAAAAAAAAGTATATTTTCCTGAGATGACTTCATAAATAGGTGAAATTTTATTGGTCTCTTCTAGGTAATTAGATTATGGGATAAAATAATATAGTAACACGATGCCAAAAATAATAAATTACTAAGACTGTGGAATAATATCCAGCTTTGTATTGTATATCTTAGTGTTTTAAATACTTTATTCTTTTGGTGTTGGGTTATAAAGTTGTTACTCAATCTATAATTGTTCAATTTACAGTTGGGCATGAACCTGAACATTGGTCTGTCTATAGAAGATACCTTGAATTTTATGTACTTGAATCAAAACTAACAGAATTTCATGGTACGTTGTTTGTTTTGGGTAAAACATTACATTTTAGCATTAGTATTCTTAGAAGCTATCATATCAGTTATTTATTTATTTATTTATTTATTTATTGCAGTTTTTGGCCGGGGCCGGGTTTGAACCCATTACCTCCCGTATATGGGGCCAGCACCCTGCTCCTTTGAGCCATAGGTGCTGCCCAATTTTTTAAAATAATTATACTGAAGAAATTTTAACAGTGACAATGTGTACACTTTTGCTGGTAATAGGAATGTACCGTTTTTATCTTCTTATTTTTGCTTATCTATATTTTTAAAGTTTTTATAATATACGTTCATACATTTTTAAAAATTAAATTAAAATTTAAAAAATGTCTTCTTTAACAGTATTTAATTTTTACCTTGGTGTGGCAGAGAATTTAAACCAGATGTATCAGAGTTGCTTTCTTTTGCTACCTTTTTTAGTAAACTTTTCTTTGCATTGTGGCACATATCCTGATTTGTTTTTAGATTTTGATATGAAATAAACTTTTGGTTGAATTTTTTTTTTTTTTTTTGAGGGAAAATCCACTGGGAAAAAAGAACTGTCTTTTCAATTCTTCCTATCACTCTCTAGTCAATTATTTAATTGATATCGGGGTAGAGTTATGAAGTATTTCCAGCCATTTAATTTATAGGTTGATGAGTTCTATTTGTGTGTTCTGAATCCTTTTTATTTTAGAAAAGCTCTGTGGAGTGTCCCATAATCCAAATTCAGGTTGATTCTGAATTGAGAAGGGCAAGACACCTTCTTTACCTGCTGTGAAGCAAAGCCTGTGATAAGGTGATGGTTATAGGAAAACAAGAATGCAGGGCACCACTCCATAGTTTTTGCCTGGATTTTGAGTTTTTACTTCAAATACTTTTCTCTTTCTCTCTCCCACTCTAGTACAGTACGATTCTTATCTTATTCTTTATCTGAACTTTTGTTTGAATCTGAGAGAAGATTATTCATCTCCATGCTTTAAAGTTCTGGATCAACCAAAGTTGATTGGGTTCCCAACATTATTGTTTTCTATTTTGGGTTTTTTTTTTGTTTGTTTGTTTGTTTGTTTGTTTGTTTTTGAGATAGAGTTTCATTTTGTCACCCTTGGTATAGTGCTGTGGCTATCATAGCTCATAGCACCCTCAAACTCTTGGCTAAAGTGATTGTCTTACCTCAGCCTCCCCAGTAGCTGGGACTACATGTGCCCGGCTGTTTTTAGAGACTGTCTCACTCTCGTCATCACTCAGGTGTGAGCTCAAACTATCACTTTCCTCGACCTCCCAGAGTGCTGTGATTATAGGTGTGAGCCACCGCATTGGGCTATTGTTCTTTTTTGATGCCAAATTTTCAAAGTCATTCCTATCTGTGGTTTTTGCATTTGTGTGTGTGTGTGGGGGGGTTGTTTTTTTCTTTGAGACAGAGTCTTATTTGGTCACCCTTGGTGCAGAGTGCTGTGGCATCTTAGCTCACAGAAACCTTAAACTCTTGGATTCAAGTGATCCTCTTGCCTCAACCTCCCAAGTAGCTGGGACTACAGGTTCCCGCCTCAATGCCTGGCTGTTTTTTGGTTTTTTGTAGAGACAGGGTCTCTCTGTGGTGCAGGCTGGTCTCAAACCTGTGAGCTCAGGCAGTCCACCTGCCTTGGCCACCCAAATGCTGGGAATTACAGGCATGAACCACCATGCCCAGCCTTCATTTAGTTTTTTAAAATAAATAACTTTTCTAAAATAAAAGGGATTCACAACACACAAATAGAACTCAAATTTTTGTCAAGAGTATACACATCTGTAATCTTAACACTCTGGAGGCTGAGATGGGTGGATTGCCTGAGCTCACAGGTTCGAGATCAGCCTGAGCCAGAGTGAGATCTCGTCTCTAAAAATAGCTGGGCGTTGCAGTGAGCGTCTGTAGTCCCAGCTACATGGGAGGCTGAGGCAAGAGAATCGTTTGAGCCCAGTCTTCTTTAGTAAGATTTTATCTTATAATATCCTATTAATTTTAAAATAATATAACTTTTAAAAGTTATTTTGCTAGTATTGAAGGCTAACAAGTCTGTGTCAATAAAGAGTAGTTGTTGAGAGTAGTGTTTGGGATATCAGTAGACTCAAGTTCTTTGGTCTGGACTTCTGACTTGAAACTCTGATTTTGTGAAAAATACTTAAAGAATAATGCCACATCTCTAACTAACAAGTATATACTTATTTC
This sequence comes from Loris lydekkerianus, assembly GCA_963574355.1. Classification (NCBI taxonomy): domain Eukaryota; kingdom Metazoa; phylum Chordata; class Mammalia; order Primates; family Lorisidae; genus Loris; species Loris lydekkerianus. The sequence continues at coordinate 37,554 of CAUYPK010054537.1, read as the reverse complement.
AGGCACATTTCCTGATGCTCAACTTCCTTCTAAGAGGATTATTGGCCCCAAAAACTATGAATTCTTAAAGTCAAAGAGAGAAGAATTTCAGGAATATCTACAGGTATAGCGCCAACTATATTAATTTAAAGCTTTGGTAATTGTTGTAGTCTCTCATTTGTCTCTTTTTCTCCTACATATTTATGCTTTGCTTTATAAATACCTGTCCATGTGGACTTAAAGTTTTTTTTTTGTTGTTGTTGTTTTGTTTGTTTTTTTAATTTAAAACAGCTTTTTCCATGTGGATTTTAAAATGAATTTTTGTCAAGAGTATACTTTGGGGGCAGTGCCTGTGGCTCAGTGGATAGGGCGCCGGCCCCATATACCGAGAGTGGTGGGTTCAAACCCAGCCCTGGCCAAAATGCAACAACAAAAAAAAATAGCCGGGCATTGTGGCAGACGCCTGTAGTCCCAGCTACTTCCGGAGGCTGAGGCAAGAGAATTGCCTAAGCCCAGGAGTTGGAGGTTGCTGTGAGCTGTGTGACGCCATGGCACTCTTCCGAGGGTGAAAAAGTGAGACTCTGTCTCTAAAAAAAAAAAAGAGTATACTTAGTTTTTCTTTTAAATTGATAACCAATAAAAAACATTTTATTGGGGAAAAAAGTTTCTTAATTATAGTAAGCTAATTAAAGTTTGGTATGGGAGGTTCCAAAAAAAAGAAAGAAAAACTTTCAGTGTAAAAGATGAAATGCAGTATAAGAATACTGGGTGGTTTTTGTTTCTTTTGTTTGATTTTGTGTTTAGCACTTTCTGTACTTTTGGAATCTTTCCTCCTATTCTATTCTTCAGTACCTTTTCTTTTGCAGTTCTCATGCTTTTTCAGTTTCCTGGGAGAGGGATCAGCTATCTTATCGTTTGCCACTTGGAATTGAGTTCTGTTTTCCTGAGTGTGTGCACATTATATTATGTTAAAATGTAATTGGTATATTATTTCAACAGATGGTATGGTCAGCATAAAAGCTACTTACTTGAGACATCAAAGAGGAGGATTTTATTTGATTTTTTTTTTGAGACAGAGCCTCAAGCTTTCACCCTGGGTAGAGTGCTTTGGCATCACAGCTCACAGCAACCTCCAGCTCCTGGGCTCAAGCGATTCTCCTGCCTCTGCCTCCCAAGTAGCTGGGATTACAGGAGCCTGCCGAAACACCTGGCTGTAGCTATCGTTGTTGTTTGGTGGGCCTGGGCTAGATTTGAACTCACCAGCTCAGGTGTATGTGGCTGGTGCCTTAGCTGCTTGAGCCACAGGCACCAAGCCTTATTTGCTTTTTAAAAAAAGTCTCTTTTATTTGGACATGGAATTTTACAGCTTTTTATTTTAGTTTCAGTTAAATTTGGATGCCTTCTAGACAAAAATAAGTACTTTTTAAATTAAAAGTATTCAGCAATGTAAAGAAGTTTGCATTTTATTTTCTCTAGCTGAACTATTGATTGCTTTCAACATAAGGTATTTTCTGTATAGCTTTTAGGTGTTACAGAGATTGAAATATAAAATAACTTAATTGGTATAGGGATGTTTGGATATATAATATAAATTTGTTTCTTTGTTGATCCATCTAACCCTAACTGACTCTTTTTAAAAACGAGAGTACCTCATTCTAGAACAGATATTTTCTGGTAATATGGATTTATATTAGAGATTGTTCTACTGGTATTTTATGTTGATTTCTGCTCTTAAACTTTTGTAACTATTTCATGTCGGCCTAACAGTCTGGGAGGCTGAGGCAGGTGGATTGTCTGAGGTTACAGGTTCCAGTTCAGCCTGAGCCGGAGCAAGACCTCGACTCTAAAAATAGCCAGGCCTTGTGGCAGGCGCCTGTAGTCCCAGCTACATGAGAGGTTAAGGCAAGAGAATCATTTGAGCCCAAGAGTTTGAGATTGCTGTGATCTATGATGCCATGGCACTCTATCGAGGGTGGGAAAGTAAAACTGTCTCAAAAAAAAAAAAAAAAGAAAAAAAAGAAGAAGAAAGAAAACTGACGATTAGATAAGCCTAGTTTAATTTTGACTTTTAAAAGTCAGTTTATCTTGTTAGAAAGTAGTGTTATAAGAACAGACAACAGATTTTTCAAATTATTTCAAAAATTTACATTCAGTTTACTACAAAACTCTTCATGCTGACCTTTAAAAATTATCAAGGAAGTTATATAATATTTTACATATATTATATAATGTTGAGAAAGTAGAAAATAAATTATTAGCTAATGATTACTCTTACGTCTTGTATATCAGATACTGTGTAAAATGCTTTATATAACAATGTTATAAAGTAGGTAGTGTTGTTCTCTTCATTTTATACATGAGAAAACAGACTTTTGGGCAATATAGGATCTTTTCTTGGGTCACCTACTAGCCTATAAAAGAGCCAAAATTCAAATTCATACATGTCTGACTGTAAGGGCTGAAAAGTTCTTACCCGTACTATTCCCTCTATAAATAACAGTTCTTTGTTGTTATTCTAACTATAAAATAGCTTTGGGGGATTTAAGATTTCTTAAAAATCATTTTAAGATAGTTTTGATTTATTTTTAGAGATTTCTGAACTGTTTTTCTTTTTTTGTTCATTCAAGAAACTTCTGCAGCATCCAGAACTAAGTAATAGTCAACTTCTAGCTGACTTTCTCTCCCCTAATGGTGGGGAGACACAGTTTCTCGATAAGATATTACCAGATGTAAATCTTGGTAAGTCAATTTAAAGAATCATATATAAGAGGAAATACTGAAAAGAATCAGCATTTTCAGATTAGTTTAGAAAAATAGTTTAGATGGTATAACCATGTGGTAAGTTTCAAGGACCTCATACATTCAGAGTCAGGGTTCCATGACAACTTTAACCTGTCCATTTTGTGAGTAATGATTATTTAAGCAGTCACTTCTATGTCCCATCACAAAAAGTTAACGTTATATTAGCCAATGTATTTTTTATCTATTCATTTTATATTTTGTAAACTTAAATATTAGGTAGGGATGGCATTTTTAGCATATATGAACATGTCTTTTCAGCATATATGAATAGTTATGATATTTGAATTTCTCATAAAATACCTCAAAAAAGACCAGCTCTATTGACATTTGGCTGTTTAAGGCTTAGCTGTTGTTTCCTTAATCTTTAAGTTATATGATATTTCCTTATTTTGTATTCTTAGCATTGTAAATATTCCTTGAAGCCTGATTTTCTTTGGATAGCTTATAATAGTAATTCAGATAAGTAAACTTTGTATAAAGTGACTTAACTTTAATCTTAATAGCATTCTGAACAAATTTCATTTTATAGTACTTTCATACATGATTTTTTAAATTTTAATTTTAATTATTGGCTATAAAACTCTGACATGGAATATATACATGAGATATTCTATACAGGAAAATACCACTTTGAATCTCAGTGTTTTTTATTTGTTTTTATTTTTTTTAGACAGAGTCTTACTTTGCCACCCTCAGTAGAGTGCTATGGCATCATAGCTCACAGCAGCCTCATACTCTTGGGCTCAAATGATCCTCTTGCCTCTCCTGAGTAGCTGGAACTACAGGTGTCTGCCACAAACCTGGCTATTTTTAGTAGAGATGGGGTCTTACTTTTTCTCAGGCTGGTCTTGAACTCATAAGCTCAAGCCATCCACCTGCCTCGTTCTCCCAGAGTGCTAGGATTACAAGTGTAAGTCACTACGCTGACTGTTTTGATTTTTTTCTTTTTTTGAGACAGAGCCTCAAGCTGTCGCCCTGGGTAGAGTTCCGTGGCATCACATCTCACAGCAACCTCCAACTCCTGAGCTTAAGTGATTCTCTTTCCTCAGCCTCCAGAGTAGCTGGTATTACATGCACCCGCTACACTGCCTGGCTATTATTTGGTTGTAATTGTCATTGTTGTTTAGCAGGCCCAGGCTGGATTTGAACCCACCAGCTCTGGTGTATGTGGCTGGTGCCTTAGCCGCTCGAGCTACAGGTGCCAAGCCTGTTTTGATTTTTTTCATTAATAATTTATAAAAATACAAAGACTATAAAGGACCAACTGCCAGCCATGTTTAATCTTCTAGACTTTTTTTTTTTTTTTTTTTTAATCCTCTAGACTTAAACCCCCTAGATAAAAGAGTCCATGTGGAGACTCCCAAGGGAGTTCTTTGGTTCTTTCCCCTTCTAGAAACTCTGGTGCTTTTTTACTTCTTCTGTATTCCTTTCTAACATATAATAAAAGTCCTATCTTCCCCGTGGGGGAGGGGGGGGGGGGGGCGGGAGAAAAAGAAAAATAATTTAGGTAAATAAAAATCTCGATCTTTTGTTTCAAGGTATATTTGTAATTAGTAAAACCATTTCTCAGTAAGTAGATTGCTTTATTTTCACTGGTGTTATTTTAAAGGAAATTAAAGATGCATCAGAAAGTAATTAGTTCTCTTTTAAAACATACTTCTTAAGGCTGGACATGGTGGCTCACACCTGTAATCCTAACACTCTGGGAGGCTGAGGCAGGTGGATTGCCTGAACTCACGGGTTCGAGACCAGACTGAGCAAGAGCAGAGCTTTTCTAAAAATGGCGGGGCATTGTGATTATAGTCCCAGGTACTCGGGAAGCTTAGGCAAGAGAATCTCTTGAGCCCAAGAGTTTGAGGTTGCTATGAGCTATGATGCCACAGCATTCTACCTGGGGCAACAAAGTGAGACTCTATCTCAAAAAAAAAAAAAAAAAAGTTAATTTTTATTGTGACAGATATAAAATTCATAGTTAAAACACAGTCTTTGGAATCCTGAAGACATTTTAATTTTTACTGTTAGAGACTGAAGTTGCTATCTTAAGATAATGTTTAAAAGAAATAATTTTTGTTGTAATATTTGAACATCTAATTCCAGCTGTCACTTTTGGATGTATTCTTTATTGTACTTTGTCTAAATCGCAATAAGGTCAACAGAAATCCAGATAGATTGTCTTCTCTAACCGTTAATATATTATGTACATTGTAAGTATACATCAAAAGTAAAAATATAAAAAAAGATTCAATTAAATACATAATGGTTCTAGAATTTTCCAGAAAATTACCTCATAGAGGCCCTAGAGTGTACATATTCTGCTTTGGAAACTATTAGCTTAAAATTGTTCCTAATCTCCATCACACATGCTGACAATTGGTGACCTCATTGCTACCAAAGGCAGAGGCATTTTCTTACCCTCTTTTATGAATCCTTCTCTGCAGTCATTAGTGCATGCTGTTCTTAACCAGCTTACTACTCTTTCTGTTCTTCCATTTTGATCCTGCACAATTCCTGTCTGTTCCCAGCACCTAAGTACGTAGTGTTGGTCTTTCCCAAGGGTGTGTCTTCTGTTTTCTCCTCCTGTTCTCTCAGCATCACATATTATTTCAGTGCCTACCTACACATAAATGTTTCCAAATGCAGTCTGACCTTTAGTTACATTATTTCCATAATCAAATGTACATCACCACCTGATCTCTTGCTACCTATTGAGAACAGCTAATTCTGTAAATGGTAGTGCAGTCACCTCAGTCATGCTGGAAACTTTTAGCATTACTTTGGATTTTCATCTGTTTAGTTCCCAAATTCTGCTAGTTTTATCTCTTTGGTATCTAACTCACATCATCTTGTTTGTACCCTTTACCATTTCCTTAATTCAGGTTTTCAGTGCTTTTTTTTTTTTTAATGAAAGAGGCAGGATCTCTCTCTTTCACCCAGGGTAGCGTGCAGTGGCATGATCATAACTTACTTCAATCTCGAATGCCTGGACTCAGGCGATCTTCCTGCCTCAGCCTCCCAAGTAGCTGGGATAACAGGTGTGTGCCACTATGCCCAGATAATTTTCAAAATTTTGGGGAGAGATAGCAGCATCATGCTGTGTTGCCAAGTCTGGTCTTGAACTCCTGGCCTTAAGTGATCCTCCTGCTTTAGCCTCCCAAAGTGTTGTGATTATAACCATGAGCCACTATGCCCAGCCTGTCACTGCCTCTTACTTGAACTTCACTAACTTTTCTGACCAGTCTCCTAGATGCTCACTGTTCTACTGTTCTCACCCATATTATCTCACCTGACACAACCAGATTAACAGGTAAAGTATAGCTTTCTGTTAGCACAGAAAGTCTTTATTCCCTAATCTGAAATCCTTTGACATTCACTATGTGTTTTGATACCAGTACATTTTACTACTTCCTTTCACACTTTGTAGCAAAGCTGAACCCTTTATGTTCCTTTTGCACCAGTGCTTTTGTATGTTTCCACATTAATGCTCTTCCACTGCATTTGTATGTTTACAACTACTCATCTTTGAAGATTCAGCTGAAAGAAAGGAACACTTGGTTCTGCTCAGCAAATCAGGGAAGGCTTTCTTAGTAAGATAACATTTGTCTACATCTTGATCAGTAGATATAAACAGATGAGATTATTTTGAGGGACAGCATGTAAGAGAGTGAGGCTAGACAGATAACTTATGGCTAGATGTGTCATGAAGAAATTTGGACTTGATCCTCTACAAGCCATTGGTAGGTTTTCAATAATGGAGTTACCCAGTTAGATTTGGGTTTTAGCAATACCCCCCCTCCCCCCCCCCGCCAGGAGATTAGAGGACAATTCTGAAGGCATTTAGAATCAGTATCTGGGAATAAACCTGCAGTATGTATGTGTAAGACCCATACAGAGAAAAGTATAAACTTTTATTGAGAGGTATTAAAGAAGACCCAAGTAAATAGAGAAAAATTATACTCATTATTTAGAAGCCACAATATAGTAAAGATTAAAATTTTCCCCTGGGTTGATTTCTAGATATAATGCCAATCAAGATCAAACAGAGAGAGAGAGTGTGTGCGTGTGTCTTGACAAGCTGAATCTGTAATTTATATGAACATGCATAGGACCAAATAGCTAACACACTTTAGAAGAACAGAGAGAACTCTGTCATATATTTTGACTTAAACACTGTATTACAGTAGACCCATGGAACAGGACAGAGGCCCCAAAACAGATGGGTGTGTCTGAGGACACATGTGAGCAAGGTCATGCAGAGTGGGAAAGGCACTGGCTTTTGAAGAAATGGTGCTGGGTCAGTGGGTATACATTTGAACTCTTAACAGAAAAACAATGTAAGTGAATTAGAGTCCTATGAAGATTTTGGGAAATTGCTGAAATAAACCCACCTGTTTAGCCAACTAATTTTTGACCAAGTTGCCAAGAAAATGTACTGGGGAAAGGGTACCCTTTTCAATAACTAATGCTGAGAAGCCTGGGTGTCAACATGCAAAAGAAGGCAACTAGATCCATGTCTATCACCATATACAAAAAATCAACTCAAACAGATTAAAACCTGAACGTAAGATCTAAACACCATTGGTTAAGGCAGACATTTTATGGCTGAGGCTCGGCGCCCGTAGTATAGTGGTTATGGCACCAGCCACATGCACCAAGGCTGGTGGGTTCAAATCTGGCCTGGGCCAGCTAAACAGCAATGACAACTGCGACAACAACAAAAAAAATAGCCAGGCATTGTGGTGGGTACCTGTAGTCTCAGCTACTTGGGAGCCTGAGGTAAGAGAATTGCTTAAGCCCAAGATTTTGAGGTTGCTGTGAGCTGTGATGCCATGGCACTGTACCGAGGGCGACATAGTGAGACTCTGTCTCAAAAAAAAAAAAGATTTTATGGTTGAGACTTTAAAAGCACAGGCAACAAAAAGAAAAATTGACAAATGGGGCTAAATTAAATGAAAAGGCTTCTATACAGCAAAGGAAACAAGCAACAGAATGAAGAAACAACCTGTAGAAAGGGAGAAAATATTTGGAAATATTCTAAATTCAATTAAGAAGACATTACAATAGAAAAATAGAAGAAAAGGCACCTTTATAGAAGAGGAAGTTTAGATTGCCAATATGTGAAAAACGTGCTTAATTACATTAATAATCAAGGACGTGCAAATTAAAATTATACTGACGTAATACCATATTGATCAAAGATTTAGAAAATCTGATAATCTCAAGTGCCAAGTGCTGGTGTTTATGTAGATAATAAATAGGAGCTCTTCCGTATTGCTCTTATACCTCAAGTACAGTTAGTAGGACTGTAAATTGGAAAGTTACTATGAGAAAATGGTTTGGTATAAAAACTAAACGACTCAGCACTTTTTCTCTGAGATGGATACTCAGGATAATCGCATATCCATTTTTAAGAATGTTCATAGCAGTATTACTTTGTTTTGTTTTGAGGCAGAATTTCGCTCTGTTGCCCCAGGCAGAGTGCAGTGGCATTAGCACAGCTCACAGCAACCTCAAACTTCTGGGCTCAAGAGATCCTCCTACCTCAGCCTTCTGAGTAGCTGGGACTACAGAAGCATGTCATCATGCCTGGCTAATTTTTCTATTTTCTTTTTTTTGTAGAAATGGGGTCTGGCTCTTGCTCAGGCTGGTCTTGAACTCCTGACCTCAAGGGATCCTATCACGTTGGCCTCCCATAGGGCGGAGATTACAGGCATGAGCCACCACACCTGGCTTGCAGCATTGTTTTTAATAGCCAGAATTAGAAAAAGCACGGATGTTGTTAAGCCATAGAATGGACAAACTGTGATAGATTTGTAACATTGAGTACCTATGGCAAAGAATGCCTATAGCAGGAAGCTACTGATAAGTGTCACAATGTTGAATGAAAGAAGCAAGACACAAAATAATCCATCCAGCATGATTCTTTTTATATAAACTTCAAAGCAAACCTAACTGATACAAACTAGAATGAAATTATTGAAAATAATATGGGGTAAAAACAATATTTCTAAATTTTATGTAATAATCATATATGTGGAACTATTCAATATTACAAGTAGGTATTTGGCTTCTTTTTATATTACCCAAAATTAATACATTTAGTTGAGCCAAAATATTTGGTGTATATGGGTCTTGAGGAGGAGAAAAATGTGAGGACATTTTATATTTGGTTATGTGTGGTGTTTAGGAGATAGAGTTGGGTAGATCTGGTTACTGACTAGGTTTGACTGGAGGAGAAAAAAATATATGTTTAAATAACTAGATGAATGCTATTACTTTTGGGGAGAGAGAAATTAATAGAGAGCAGTTTTGAATTTATAAAATCCAGCTGAAGAAATTTTATTAGGTAGGAGAGCCCAAGAGACTGGTAAGAATTAGAAATTTGAGTTTTATTTGAAATCAGATTGAGCAAATAGTTTGGCTCCTGAAAAACACGTAGAAGAGAAAAGCACAGCGCTGCAAGCCCTGTAGTTAAGGAACTTGGGAACGTTCTAAGGAGTGGGGTAGGATGTTACCAGAGGCACACGAACCTGAAATAATGAGGTGGGAAGGTTGGGTAGTTTACATTTTTCTGTTTGTCATCGAATAATGTCTATTTTTATTTATTATTATTATTAATGTCTCCTGCTATTGCCATGACTCTTTTTTTCTAAATTGACCTGACAGAAATTTAAGTAATATCTGTCAATTTTGATTAATTTTTAAAAGTCACTTCTAAATGTTTGAGGAGATCTCAAGGTGTTTGATAATTTACAGTAAGGGAACCTGGAGGTAAAACTAAGATTTAGGCAAACATAGAATTAGACTCGAAATTCTTAATCTAAAATTTAGAGTATAAATTATTCAAATAATTTAAATGTTGTAGCAATTCTTAAAACTTTTTCTTTTGCCAATCTTTATAAACCAGTACATATTTACCATTGTTTAAAATCTTTTGACAAAACTTCTTATAGAAATTTTCAAGTAAACACAAAAGTACAGAAAACTGTATAATAAACTCTTCACCCTGTTTCAAAGTTATCAACACTTTGTTCTATCTCTTGCCTACCTCCTACCTTCCTGGATTATTCTAAAGCATATCCTAAATGTATCTATAAATAGGTCAGAATACCATATTTATTAAAAATTTCTAGGGCGGTGCCTGTGGCTCAAAGGGATAGGGCGCCGGCCCCATATGCCAGAGGTGATGGGTTTAAACCCAGCCCCGGCCAAAAACTGCAAAAAAAAAAAAAAAAATTCTGTTGGGTGTGAAATAGTTGAATCATAAATGCTTCATACGGTTGTTACTTGGCTATTAAGTAAGTAGTATTTTCCATTAACTAGTGAAATATGAGCAGTTATGAAGTATATTATGCCTTCATAAAAATAATGTTTTACTTTTCTAATTGCAGGAAAAATTATAAAATCTGTTCCTGGAAAACTAATGAAAGAGGTGAATAACTGATTTATGTATATTTTGTAAAAGATACTCTTAACCATATTTAAATATAAATGTATTTTGATGGATCTCTGTATCACCACAGAAAGGTCAGCATTTGGAACCTTTTATCATGAATTTCATTAATTCCTGTGAATCTCCAAAGCCTAAACCAAGTAGACCAGAATTGACCATTCTCAGCCCCACTTCTGAAAACAACAAGAAGGTACTGCATATTACAATAAAGAGCCATTAATTTTAAAATTTCCCCACTTGAGATGATTTTTCAATTATGTAGAGAATGAATCTCTTATTAATGAAATGGATTGGACTGTGCATTTCCTTTATATGGATGATCATTTGCACAGAATACAGGAGTAATTGTGTGCAATTACTTGTTTTTTTTTTTTTCTTTAATGTGGTAAATGTTTCTTTAGATACTGTATTTACATCTATCATTTCTGTATTTGAGAGATTTTTAAAAGTGGTTTTCTTATTTTTTCTTTGTTTATAAATTACCAACTTCCAAAAATTAAGGGAATAATTACTGTAGTTTATGTTTATTTGATGCTATTACCTAATTTTAATGGTCTGTAAAATATTTCATCCATTCATTAAACAGACATTGTGTGCCTCCTATTGAATACTGGTCTCTAGGGACATAAAGACATGTTCTTTGTCCTCAAGAAGTTGCTTAGTGCCAGTGCAAGGCCCTGCACAGGGAGCTGTGGGAGCTCCAGGGACAGGCACCCTCCCCCACCTTTATCTTTATTATTACTATGAATAGTACCTTTAATATTATGTATTTTCTCATTTTATAACTTTATTGTTGGTAAACAGAAATAGTTAATTTTTATTCAGCCGTCTTTTTCGACTTGTATTATTGCTAAATCTTTTCGATTTGTACAATTACCTCTAAATCATGGTAGTTTTATTTGATTCCCGACTAGGACCTATTATATAAAGGAAATTGTTTCTTTGTTTTAACGCTAAGTAGTATAGTGTAACTTTGGTGGATGTCCTTTATATGGTTACAGAGACTTACATTCATATTAATATTTATGGGTAGAAATAGCCCTATAAATTTTCTTTTTCATTCTATCCATATTTTGGTAGGTTCTGATATCAAATTTATATTAGCCTTTTCTATTTTCTTTTATAATTGAAATTATTAGTTCTTCAAATATTTGATAGAACTTGTTGGCAAAGTCATCTAGGGTTTTAATTTTATTTGGGGGAAGATTTTTTTTTTTTTGTAGAGACAGAGTCTCACTTTATTGCTCTCAGTAGAGTGCCGTGGCATCACACAGCTCACAGCAGCTTCCAACTCCTGGGCTTAGGTGATTGTCCTGCTTCAGCCTCCCGAGTAGCTGGGACTACAGGCACCTGCCACAACACCCGGCTATTTTTTTGATGTTGTTGCAGTGTGGCCAGGGCTGGGTTTGAACCCACCACCCTGGGTATATGGGGTTGGTGCCCTACCCATTAAGCCACAGAAGCTGCCCCATAGGGGAAGATTTACATTAACAGCCAATATAATTTCCCTAACAGTTATAACATTTTTCCTCTTTCATTTTGTGCATCAATTTTGATGTTATAATTTTTGATAAATTTTCATTTTACCTAAATCTGAAAATTTATTGGAGTGAAGTTGTCAATAATCTCCTTTTATTGTCTCTGACATTTCTTATTATGTCTCATTTTATTCCCAGCATTGTTTTCCGTTTTTTCTTTCTTTCTTTTTTTTTTTTTTTTAGTTTGATCGGCATTGCCAGGATTTCTTCTGTTTTATAGTATCTTTTGGCATTGTCGATGTTTTCTATCAGTCTCTATTTTTTTTTTTTTGTTTGTTTGTTTTTGTTTTTGTTTTTTTGGTAGAGACAGTCTTACCCTGTCACCCTCGGTAGAGTGCCATGGCATCACATAGCTTACAGCAACCTCCAGTTCCTGGGCTTAGGCAATTCTCTTGCCTCAGCCTCCTGAGTAGCTGGGACTACAGGCACCCACCACAATGCCCAGCTATTTTTTTGTTGCACTTCAGCCGGGGCCAGGTTTGAACCCACCACCCTCAGTAACATGGGGCCAGCATCCTACTCACTGAGCCACAGGCACCGCCCTCAGACTCTATTTAAAAAAAAATTTTTTTATTCTTTGTATTTCTCTGGGCTTGTATCTCTGTTATAGTTTTAACTTCTTGATGTGGAGCAAATGCTTAACTTAATAAATTTTAGCCTTTTCTAATATAAGCATTAAAATGTATAGATTTCTCTTTAAATATGTTTTTAACTAGGACATGTAAGTCCATAAGTAGTATTTTTGTTATTCAGTGCAAAATTTTCCATTATGATTGCTTCTTTAACCTATGGGTCATTTATAAATGTTTCTTAATTTCCAAACATTTTAAAATTTTCAGGTCATCCTTTTCTGGTTGTTATTGAAACCTAACTTAATTACATTGTTGTCAAAGAACACAATCCATGTGATACAAGTTTTCCATTTTCAGTAATAGGTACCTTATTCCTTTTCCAACTTACAATAATATGTGGTTGTCATTTTTCCAGGTTTTATTAATAGACTCCTTGCCATTTTTCCAGTCTACTCACTTCTAGCCTCCAAAGGTGACATTGTGTATAACCCATTTTTCCAATCTACTCACTTCTAGCCTCCAAAGGTGATATTGTGTATAAGGTAGCACCCTTCTTTTAGGCACGGATTTCTGTACCACTTGTACATTGTGTTAAAAATCACTCCAAAAGTTAGTGGCTTAACATAGCTATTTTATTTGCTTGGTTTTCCCAAATTGGTTGCATTGCACTATTCTGATCTCACCTGGGCCGCATGGCCAAAGATAGCCTCATTCGTATGTCTGAATGTTAGTGGCCTGTTGGCTGGGCCACATGTCTTCAGCAGCCAATCCTGGAGTCATGTGACAACAGCATTTTATGAGGGCAGCCCCAGCACACAACTTTCCAGGACTCTGTTCGGTATTTGTCGTATCAGAGAAAGCAAATCATGTAGACATTGTTGGGGTGGGAACTTGTAGTGCAGGCTGACAAACAATTCTTAACACAAAGATTAGTTTAGAAAGAAGTAAGTTTATTTTACTTCCCAAAATGGAGAAGGGTATGGCACAAGAGAAAGAAGGGAGAAGTGCTGGTGTTGAGGGTGAGCAGTGTGAGCTTGCTATGGAGACCACAGGAAAAGAAAAAAAAAAAAAAATTATTGCTGGGTACAGTGGCTCATGCCTGTAATCCTAGCACTCTGGGAGGCTGAGGTAGGTGGATCGCCCGAGCTCATGAGTTAGAGACCAGCCTGAGCAAAAGTGAGGCCCATCTCTACTAAGAATAGAAAAACTAGCCGGGCATCACTTGGGAGGCTGAGGCAGGAGAATCACTTGAGCCCAAGAGTTTGAGGTTGCTGTGAGCTATGATTTCACAGCACTCTACCCAAGGTAACAGAGACTTAGTCTCCAAACAAAAAGATTGTTGCCAGCTGATAGCAATAAGGCAGCTATGAAGTAGCTGCATCTGTTTTTTCCTTTTTATTTATTGATTTTTTTTCCTCTTCTCTATGAGGCTGTTTTATCAGAGCCCTTGGAAAGTGAGGGTGTGAGCTGAGGAAGGGTTGTTTTCCTTCTGTCTTCTCAATTCTTTCCAAGTGCTGAAGACAAACCCTTAAGTGTTTAATCATAAAGACAATGAGTTGGCCCAGTGCCTGTGGCTCAAGCAGCTAAGGCACTAGCAACATACACCAGAGCTGGCAGGTTCGAATCCAGCCCAGGCCTGCCAAACAACAATGACAACTACAAAAAAACAAACAAACAAAAATAGTTGGGCATCGTGGAGGGTGCCTGTAGTCCCAGTTACTTGGGAGGCTGAGGCAAGAGAATTGCGTAAGCCCAGGAGTTGGAGGTTGCTGTGAGCTATGATGCCACAGCACTCTCCTCAGGGCGACAGCTTGAGGCTCTGTCTCAAAAAATAAAAATAAAGACAATGAGTTAAGCCCCAAAGGGCAATTGTGCTTTGTGATCTTTTTCTTCAAGAGGGCAATTACACATTGTGAGTTTTCTCTTTTTTTTCAATTAGTTTATTTTTCTACATTAGATCATTTATTAGCAAGACCATCCTTTCAGTCAAGTCCAGAGTTGACGTGTGAGGGGATTGCATTAAAGTGCAGCTACAGAGGGGTATGGTCATTGGGGCTATTACTTTCACAGCCTACCACAGTTCTCTTTCCAGTTTTGAAAAACTCTCAGCTATTGTCTCTATAGATATTGCCTTTTCTTTATTCTCTTTCTTAAGTACTTCTGGAATACTAATTTATTTTTCTTTCTACTTTCCAGATTTCTTAATTATTCTCTCATATTTTCTATCTTTTTTGTTTCCGGACTGTATTTTTTCTGATCTGTCTTCTAATTCTACCTCTTTAGTGATTCCTGATCTGCTTTTTAAACCTATCCAAACTTTTAAAAAATTGTGATTTTTGTTTTTAGAGTTTGTTTGATTCCTCCCCCCATCCCCAAGTCTGTTTTTCAATAATGGTTTACTATTCCCTACCAGCGTTTACAGGCAAAACAGGAATTGAGTTTATTGTGCTATAAACCCTGCTTAGAATATAGACTAGTGGTGGGAGGAGCAGATGCTAATCTGTCAACTATTCTTCTAAAGAAGGTAGTGGCTGAAAACTTAGCTTATGTTAATGTTGTTTCTAGGGGAGCATGCTTTAGGAAAGAGTCATTATACTGCAGCATGAATCTCATGTCTGCCAAATAGTTTATGAAAGTTTGGGCAAACACAAAAATTACTTTCTGGGATCTCTTGGAAAGGAGTTTGGTACTATATAACAAAATCCATCAGGTGTTTATACTCTTTGACCTCACAACCTGAATGCTAGTAATTTTTTAGAAGAAAATAATAGAAGAGCCTATAACAGTGGTTCTCAACCTTCCTAATGTCGTGGCCCTTTAATACAGTTTTTGTAGATCGTGACCCACAGGTTGAGAACTGCTGGCCTGTAACATATGAAGATGTTCATTAAAGTATTGTTTATAGAAATGAAAAAGTTAGAAACAACTTAAAACTCTTAACATTATAAGAATGATCAATTATTTTAAGTAACATCTGCTCAGGGAATATATCACAGTCTGTAAGACTGCTTATGAAAATAATGAAGCAACACAACAATACTTGATGTGGTGCTAAATAGAGAAATTTTGAACTCCATTGATTGTAGCTATGTACATAGAAAGTAGAAAAGCATATACAAAAGTGTAATAGTTCTAAGAATGTAGAAGAATGTGGGGAGTGTATCAGGAGTGAGGGCCCTTTTCATATTTCTTTGGAGAAAAATGCTTTTAACTTATGCCTCCACATTGAGATGGTCTGACAAAAGAATTATGATCTTTGTTCTCTTCGTTTTCTAGGAAGCTTTCAAAAAATTCATCTTCAGATAAAATTGAACATACTTTCTTCCACAATCCTCTGTGCTTTGCTTCTCTCGTAGTGTCTATCTTAATTTATTTCATTTGTTTTTGACCTATTTCTATTAGACATTAAATATTTTGGAGAACAATGACCCTTTTTTGTATTCCTTATCCTTGGCACACTGTCTGGCATGTAGAAATGACTTTTTTTGAGACGGACTCTCATTCTGTTGTCACTCTCACTCTGGGTAGAGTGCTGTGGCCTCAACCTAGCTCACAGCAACCTCAGACTCCTGTGCTCAAGTGATCCTCCTGCCTCAGCCTCCTAAGTAGCTGGGACTACAGGTGCCTGCCACAACACCAGGCTAGTTTTTTCTATTTTTAGTAGAGACAGGATCTTGTTCTTGCTCAGCCTAGAGCTGGAACTCTTGAGCTGAAGGGCTCCTCCTGTCTCAGCCTCCCAGTGTGCTGGGATTATAGGTGTTAGCCACTGAGCCTGGCCATATAGAAATTACTTAGTGCTTATTGCATGGATGTGTGAATGAATGAATGAATGAATAAAATAGTGCTTTGGTTAATTATTTACCTAAGATATATTTGGTTGTTATTATTGATAATAGATTCTTTTTGCATAGTTTTGGGGTAAGTAGAGGTGAGAATTAGTTACATTTTATAATATTTAGTATTATTAATTCTTCATATCTCCTTTTTTGTTTATCTTAATTAGACCTTTCTGGGTTTTGGACATTATTGTCCAGATAAACTTGGCTTTAAACTGAATTTTCACCCCTACTGAATTATTAATTAAGTAGTAATAACATTTTTTAGGTCATGTTAGTTTTAGAATTAACTGTCCATAGTATATTTATATATTTGTATATGTTATTTTGTTCCTTTTTGTATATAAAAACAAAGGAATGGTTCTTTACAAATAATGTATTATCTGTTGTGTCTAAAATAAATGTAGGTTTTTATGTAACATTTTGGGGGGGGGTAACATGTATTTCTTAATGTAATTTTGAGTGTAAATGTAGAATTTTGGAAACATATTCTGTTACTCTGTTTTGATTGGAAAAGGTTAAAATGCCTTTGTTCCATGTCTGTCTAGTGATTATCAACAGCATGTAATTATGTCTTTATTATTTCAATTTTCACCTTAGCTTTTCAATGATCTGTTTAAGAATAATGCAAACCGTGCTGAGAATACAGAGAGAAAGCAAAATCAGAATTATTTTATGGAGGTGATGACTATAGAAGGAGTCTATGATTACCTGATGTATGTAGGTAAGAGCTAAGTGGTTTGTGTAAACACTTGTTTTCTTTCATCTGTCTGATTTCTGTGATGTAAACGATGATCTGGAATGTTGTTCCATCATAGTTATTTTTTATTAAAGGCACTTTGATAAGAATGCAATATAATTGGTCTTAAACATATTAAAGTTGCTAGCATTTACGATAAAAGACTGACCGTTGTCATTAGTATATTCTGTATTGGAAGATGTTCAAAATAACAATTCATTTAGTACAACAAGGAATTCCATTTGATCCATTTCAGGACGGGTGGTTTTCCAGGTTCCTGACTGGCTTCATCATCTCTTAATGGGAACACGAATCCTCTTCAAAAACACGTTAGAAATGTACACTGACTACTATCTTCAGTGTAAACTAGAACAGCTCTTTCAGGAGCACCGTTTGGTCTCACTCATAACACTTCTCAGAGGTTTGTGTTTTCTCGTGTGTTTATGTTTCATTATGTACTTCATGATTTTAATTGGATATAAGAGACTAAGAAATCTTGTTTTTCTTTGGTTTATTAGTACTTCTATTATAAGTAAATAGTTTATATATAAATAAGTGAAAGTCCCAGAAATATTTCTTTTACTCTTTTTTAGATGCTATATTCTGTGAAAACACTGAGCCTCGCTCTCCCCAGGAAAAGCAAAAAGGAGCAAAGCAGACTTTTGAAGAAATGATGAATTATATTCCAGGTGTAATATTTCAGACTTAATTTCATACAGATTAGCATCCCTTTGAGGTCACAATATACAGTCATTATTGAAGCTGATTTTTTACTGTGAATTTTTATTTTAGGAATAGTTGTAAGGACTAATTAACATTAACTCATTAGTTAAATAAAATTTGTTTCTTCCTCATGCTATCCCTACAAATTGTAAGGCAAACCAGTTTCTACTCACAATAGCCACATTCTTTCAGCAGTAACTTAGAATCATATTGATCAGAATGACATGTTATGCAACAATTGTGGAATCCTACACCTGCTGCACCATCAGAACAGCTGTGTTAGTGCACGCAACTAAAACATCAGAATTCATTTATTCATTCCAAATTTATCAAGCACCTTCCATGTTCCAGGCACTATTCCTAGTAATAAGTAAAAACCTGTAAAAGTTAAAAAATCAACTACTTTTAGATCATTGGAGTGGTAGAGTCACTGGTCAAATCACTGCTTCCTACAGGGGAAAAATCAGTAGGTAAATAACAGAATCACAGCTGAAGCAGAGGTCCATGACCTCAAACTATGTGGGGAAAGTCTGATGAATTTCTGGAGGTTCAATGTGGACATAAATGTGAAAGATTAAAAACTCTAGGGGAACCAAGTCATGAGGGCCCGCCACACTTTTGTGAGTTTACCTCCAAAGGTTTGGCAAGTTCTCAAAGTGAATATTGGAGAAAAGTCCCCTCTTGCTTCAAACATAGAAGGGGGAAAGGAGCCATTTTGAAAACATCAGAGTACTCTGTTCTTACCAAGACTTGCCCTTGGAAGAAACTATCCAGAGCCTAACTGACATCAGGGAAGGGAAACGCCCAACTCCAGTCCACTTCAGTCATTCTGACCTAAAGAAGTGTGGGGACCCCTGACGCCTGTGTGGAGCTCACAGTCCGGTGGTAGTGGCTCACTGAAAGACTGAGACCACTCTAAGGGCTATAGGAATTCTCCTCGCCCTGCACACCTTACCACCATGTTCCGAAAGTCCTGTTCACAGCAGGTTCTTCTACCCAGTGCATCATGTCCAGCAGTCATGAGAAAATTATGGGCATGCTAAAGGCAAAACATACCAGTAGTTTGGAGAGAAAGACCCAAGTGTCAGAACTAGACTTAGAGCAGGAATGTTTATTAGAATTACATACCAGACCAGGTCAATTTATCCTAGATGTTCAAGGTTGGTTCAACACTTACTCAGAAATTAGTTAATGTAGTCCATACACCAGCAGGCTAAAGAAGAAAAAGCATGTGATTATCACAATAGAAGCAGAAAAAGCATTTGATAAAGTGTAACACTTAATTTAAAAAATAATCTCTAGGAATAGAAAGGAATTTCCCAGCTTGATAATCTGCAAAAATAACCATAGTTAACATTGTACTTTAATGGTGAGAAACCTGAGGGTTTCCCACTAAGATCAGGAATGTGGCAACAATGTCCCCTCTCACCACTTACTTTTCAACATTGTACTGGAAGTCATTGCTAATGCAGTAAGACAAGGAAAGGAAAAAGTACTGATGGGAGAAGGAAGAAACAAAACTGTCTTTGTTTAGAAATGGTAAGATTGTGTAGAAAATCCAAAAAATCAATAAAAACACTCTTGGAACTAATCAGTCATAGTAAGGTTGTAGGATATAAGGTTCACACACAAAAAAGTCAGTCACTACTCTTTATACCAGCGGTTGAACAAGTGGAATTTGAAATGAAACATAAAACCATTTGCATTAGCACTTGTAAAAATGAGACAGGTAAAAATCTAACAAAATATATAAAATCTATATGAGGGAAACCACAAAACTGATGAAAGGAAACAACTAAATGAATGGAGAGAGATTTTATGTTTATGGATAGGAAGACTTAGTGTCTTTGCAACTTGACTGACTCAGTACAGTACCAACTCCAATCCTAGTAAGTTATTTTGTGGTTATCAACAAACATGTTAAAGTCTGTATGGAGAGGCAGAAGGATCCAGCATAGCCATCTCAGTACTGAGTCGAAGAGAACAAAGTTAGAGGATTGACACTGCTTCGCTGTACCCTAAAGCTACAATAATCAAGACAACGTAACATTGGCAAAAGACTATCAGATAGATCCAGGAAACTCAGCCCAGAAATAGACCCACATAAATAATATAACCTGATCCCTGACAAAGTTGCAAAGACAATACAAAAGATAGTCTTATCAACAAATAGTTCTGGAACAACTGGCTATCCACATGCAGAAAAAATG
Organism: Loris lydekkerianus; assembly: GCA_963574355.1. Taxonomy (NCBI): domain Eukaryota; kingdom Metazoa; phylum Chordata; class Mammalia; order Primates; family Lorisidae; genus Loris; species Loris lydekkerianus. The sequence continues at coordinate 17,705 of CAUYPK010054537.1, read as the reverse complement.
ATTCAAACACAGACCTTTCTTCATTCTTCAAAAAATTTAACTCAAAATCCATTATAGACCTAACTATTTAAAAAAAAATACTATAAAACTCATAGAGTATAAGAGGGTAACTTAGGAAAAAATGTAGATGACCTTAAGTTGCTACACCAAGGGCATGACCTGTGAAAGAGAGAATTTGATAAACTTCATAAAAATTAAAGTTTTGCTTGTGAAAGATAATATCAAGAGAATTAAAAGAGAAGCCACAGACTAGGAAAAGATACTTGCAAAAAGACATACCAGGTAAAGGACTATTACCCAAAATATACAAAGAAATCTCACAAGTCTACAATAAGAACACAACCTGACTCTGTGCCCACAGCTCAGTGGTTAGGGCACCGGCCACATTCACAGGGGCTGGTGGGTTCGAACCCGGCCAGCGCCTGCTAAACAATAATGACAACGATTAAAAAAAAAAAAAAGCCAGGCATTGTGTCAGGTGCCTGTAGTCCCAGCTACTTGGGAGGCTGAGGCAAGAGAATCACTTAAGGCTGTGAGTTTGAGGTTGCTATGAGCTGTGGTGCTATGGCACTCAACTCAGGGCAACAGCTTGAGACTGTCTGAAAAAAAAAAAGGAACACAAACAACCTGATATAAAAATGAGCTAACTACCTTGACACCTCATGAAAGAAGATATATAGATTGCAAATAAGGATATGAAAAGATGTTCTACATCATATGTCATCAGAGAAACATGAATTAAAACAGTAACGACATACCACTGCATACCTGTTAGAATGGCTAAAGTCTAGAACACCAAAACCACTTTGCTGGAGAAGCTCTTCACTCTTTGCCAGCATGAGTGCAAAATTGTGTTGCCACTTGGGAGGATGACTTGCTGGTTTCCTACAAAACTAAACATACTCTCACTGTAAGAGCCAGCAGTCGTGCTGCTTGTATTCATCCACAGGAGGAAAACATGTTCACTGAAAAATTTGAACATGAGTGTTCATAACAATTTCATTCAGAATTACCAAGATCTGGAGCCAAGCAAGACACCCTTTATTAAGTGAATGGATAAATACTTTTTCCCCTAATAGAATAATATGGTTTGTATTATTTTCCAACTCTATTTTACCACATAATAGCGTAAGCAGTTTTTTAAAAATTTTAATTAATTACTTTTTTTTTTTTTGGAGACAGAGTCTCACTATGTCGCCATCAGTAGAGTGTCGTAGTGTTATAGCTCACAGCAACCTCAAATTCTTGGGCTTAAGTGATTCTCTTGCCCCAGCTTCCCAAGTAGCTGGGACTATAGGCATCTGGCCATCTTTTGTTGCAGTTGTCCTTGTTCAACTGGCCTGGGCCGGGTTCGAACCCGCCACCCTTGGTGTATATGTGGCCGGCGCTATAACCACTGTGCTATGGGTGCCGAGCCAATAAGCAGATTTCTTTACTGCAACGTTCCATGGAGCTTCAGTGTATTTTCTGTATTGTGAAGTCTCCAAAAATGGGATACATGATACTGTATTTCTCAACCGTAGAACCTATTTTTTCAGTAGCCTTTTGCAGAAAACACTGTTTTGGAAACACTGACTATAGTTTTTGCATAATATCTGGGAAACAGGGTGGAGATTTTGCTTTATGATCTAGTTAATAATGAATCACTTTATAATAAAAGTTGTTCCATGTGTGGTTTGTTTATTGTTTAGATCTGATAGTCAAGTGTATTGGTGAAGAAACCAAGTATGAAAGCATCAGACTTCTATTTGATGGCTTCCAGCAGCCAGTACTCAACAAGCAGGTAAGATTAATTGGTGCTGGGAGGCGAGCGTTGACTGGGATTGGTGAAGGGCATCTAGCCATTAGAGTTAGCTGTGAAGTGCTGTGCTACATCAACGCAGCATAACCTAGACATTCAAATGATGGTTTTTATTTATCTTTTGCTGATTTCCTTTTTCTTAGTAACACATGAATTGTTTTCATTTAAAATTAATATACAGGGCTGAGTGCGCTGGCTCACGCCTATAATCCTAGCACTTTGGAAGGCTGAGGTGGGTGGTTTGCTTGAAAAAACAAATAGCCAGGTGCCTGTAGTCCCAGCTACTTGGGAGGCTGAAGGAAGAGAATTGCTTGAGCCCAAGTGTTTGAGGTTGCTAGGAGCTATGATGCCACAGCACTCTACCGAAGGCAACAAAGTAAGACTGTCTCAAGAAAAAAAAATTAAAATAAAATTAATATACAGTGTGGCCATAAAGTTCACATACAATTTAAATAGTTATATTAAATAGTTACATCAAACGGCACAGAAATTTTATGGCCACCCTGGATATTGTAGAAAATTTGGAATATATTGAAAGTTCTTAAAATACAGTAAAAAATTAAAAATTGTTGATTTCTATTATTCAAGTCACAGAGTAACTACAATTAACATTTTTATGTTTATAGTCTATAAAGTTGAGATCTTAATACAGTTGCAATTTTGTATTCTGCTTGTTTCTTTAAAAATTTTGTTACTTATAAAATAGTCAACATAAAAATGAGTTACTAGGTATAATAGTAAAATGTTCGCATGCATCTGGGACTACATCACGTCCACATAGTTTTTCGATTTTTAGTAGAAATGGGGTCTTGCTCTTGCTCAGGCTGGTCTTAAACTCCTGAGCTCAAGCAATTCACCCACCTCAGCATCATAATATGCTGGGATTACAGGTGTGAGCCACTGTGCCAGGGCACATTTTAAGAATAGAACATTATGAATACTATTTGAAGGTACTTTTGTGCTTGTTTTACATTGTCAGTAGTATTTCCTGCCTTTCTATTTAGAGGTTACCACCATTCTAAATTTTCATCATTTTTATGGTTTATCATTTAAAAATTGGTCATTTTAATGGTTTTTATGTTTAGTGCCTTAAAATTTATTATTATTTTTAGCTTACTTATGTGTTATTGGACATTGTGATACAGGAGCTGTTTCCAGAACTGACCAAGGTAACTGAAAAATTTTTGTTACTCTCTTAATGGTGTGCTGGCATTTATTTTAATTAGGGACACAAAAGGAAACTCTTGTTTCTGTGATCCTTTGAAAAATGAACAGCCTCAACAAATGGCTTTTTAAATAATTCTTTATTCAGTGTACCCAAACATAGAGTGGATTTTGGGGGACAGGAGCTAAGTAGCCTCTGCTTTGAATCCATCCCTTCCTTCCTATGAGCACATGGGGTCCCCCTTACAGTCTCTCTTGAGAGAGTTGTGAATCTGAGTCTGCAGTGCTGTACACTGGGTAAGTCAGACGTAGTTTTTGAAGCAGTTAAGTTTATATAAACCCAAAAGCACAAATGAATTAAAATTAGAGTACAGCAATATTATTACTGTATTGAATCTTGAGGATTTTGAGTTTTGAGCTGACGTGTCATTATTTTCCATTTCATTTTTTGACTAATCCTCTTAGTTGGATAAAAAAAAAAAAAAATACTGTTCAAGGCTGTGGTATCACCATGAAGTGTCACTTTTATGGAGTGAAGAAATGAGATTTGGGCTGTTTGCCTATTTTAGGCTTTCAAATGATCATGATATTAAGGGTATATTAAAACAGAGTGGCAATTACAGACATTTTATGTTCAATTCAGGTGGGAATCAACTCCAGTACACTTTCACCTCTGAGACTTTATAAGGTCTGTCACTGTCCCTAATACAGACATTATATGCTGCCTATGCCAACCAGTTTATTTGGTTTACAAAACCTGTTTTTTAGGGTTAGAATTGTAATACATTAGAGCTATAAGGCAACTCACAAATGAACCTTTACCTTACTTTCTTTATTAAATGGATTTATTTTTACTTTAGGTACAAAAAGAAGTTACCTCTGTGTCTTCCTGGATGTAAACATTTGGATTTGGTATAGAATAATCCATTGAAATTTCTGCTGTTTCTGCTAGTGTAGTAGAAATGTACATTTTTCTTTTATATATTTTATATATCATGTACTTCAGTAGCTAAAATTTTGATTTTTTGGTTTTAATAAAAACTTATACAAATTTAATAATGATTAAAAGTGGTTGAATTTCATAGCCTTTGTATTGTACATGTATCACTTTGAAAATTATGTTTAGTGTGGAGGAACAGTAAGATGTGATTTTTCTTATGTAGAGATACATTTCAGTGCATTTGTTTTCCATTTTTCATTTTATACATAGATAACTGTATCTATAAAACATGTAATATGAATTTTTCATAATAAACGAGATTTTTTTCCTACTCTTGGTGGATGACTGACAGGTGATAGACATTGGGTGTGAAAACTATGAACAGATATTTTGTGATTATGTAAGTGCAACTGTGTTTTCCTGAATTGTGTGTTAACTGTCTTCATTTAAATAATTTAGATAAGTAGATTTTTGGTTTATGTTTCAAGAGAAAAACATAGATTAACTGTATTTCTTGAAAGTTAATTTTAAAAGATTATTTTTAAGGATTCATTATTTAGAATTCTTGGCATTCCTCACCATGCATTTCTCCTTAAAATAATGTCTGTCAGTGTTGGATGTTTTGCATCTGGTCACTAGGTATAGTGTTTGTTTAGAGTGTGTTTACTGTGCTTCAGCCATATATTAGATGCTAAACTGTGTAACTCTGAATATAATTTGGAAAGCTAACACATTCAATAACACTATTTGTTAATTTTCTTTCCAAGGTTTCAAAAAATGGTCCTTATGTGTTACACAATTTTGAAAAGGTTTAGTTAGCATTTCTGTACAGTTTTAAAATAATTGAAGTTTCTAGAATATGTACAAGTTTTTTTGTGATTAGTAATTTAATACCAAGCCTTACACATTTACTAACTTCTCAGGGGCAAGTAGAAAATTACCAGGCTAATTTAAATCCAGCAATTTGAACATTATTTAAAATGTTACTGGTGAACTGGAAAAATAAAATGTTTTACATCCCTGTTTATGCCATCCTTAACCTATTCTTTGAATTGTGATATTCTGTTTACTTAGATGAAAACAAGTAATGGGAGGGTCAAGTATCTTTGGATTGCCATAACAAAATACTGTAGACTGGTAGCTAACATAGCCAAAGATTGAGCTCTCACAGTTCTGGAAGCTGGGGAGTCTAAGACCAATGTGCCAGCAAGTCAAATTTTATTCTGAGGCCTGTTTTCTCAGCTTGTAGGTGACCTACTCCTTGCTGTGTGTACAGATGACTTCTTGATGCACTTGCTCTTTTTTGTTTGTTTTATTTGCCCTATTTGCAGTATCATACATGATCGTCAAACTGCTGCTCGAATGCTCACACCTGTTACTACAAATTTACATTACATCCCAGGAAAAACTTCTGGGAATTTTCTTTAGGTCAGAATTGGGCTACCTGGTACAATTTACCCCCAATTGGCCAGGTTCAACAACACAGGCACCTTTCCCCACACCATCACTTGATCTTTTTTGAAAAGGCTACCAGTCCTACTGAATTAGAGTCTTATCCTTATGACCTTATTTAACTTAAATTATCTCCTAAAGGCTCTGTCCTCATATGTAGTGACATTGGGATTAACTGATTGATTGATTGATTGATTGATAGATATATTAATTGTTGTTTGGGGTTCATTGTGGGTACAAAGAATTAGGTTACTAATTCTAGGTACATAGAATTAGAATACTAATTGCATTTAGATATAAGTCCCTATTATAATTGTGTCCTGCCCCTAAGTGATGTGCCGTACACCATGACCACCCCATCTCCCTTCTTCCTCCTCTCTCCCTTCTCCCCTCTCTCTTCTCCCCACTCCCCATTCCTTCATTCCCCTACCCCACCCCTTGAATTAGCTCATCTACTACCTTCATATTAGAATTGAGTATATTCAATTCTTGGTTCTCTATTCTTGTGATGCTTTACTAAGAATAAGAAGAATGTGTTCCACCTCCATCTGGGTTAATATAAAAGATGTAAAGTCTCCATCTGTTTCAATGGCTAAATAGTTTTCCATAGTTTTACATATGCCACAGCTTGTTAATCCATTCCTGGGATGGTGGGCATTTAAGCTGTTCTCACATTTTGGCAATTGTAACTTGAGCTGTGATAAACAGTCTAGTGCAAATGTTCTTACAAGGAAACGATTTTTTTTTCTTTGAGTAGATGCCCGTAATGGGATTGCAGGATGAAATGGGACGTCTAATTTGCGTTCTTTGGGGATTCTCCATACTTCTTTCTAGAAAGATTGTATTAGTTTGCAGTCCCACCAGCAGTGTAAAAGTGTTTCCTTCTCTTCACATCCATGGCAGCATCTGCAGCTTTGAGACTTTGTGATGTAGGCTGTTTTCACTGGAGGTAGGTGATATTTCAGAATGGTTTTGATTTGTATTTCTCTGATGGTTAGGGACAAAGAGCATTTTTTCATGTTTGTTAGCCATTTGTATCTTCTTTAGAAGGTCTGTTCATGTCTCATGCCCAGTGATATATGGAATTGTTGGCTCATTTTTGTTGATTAAATTGAATTATCTGTAGATTCCACTATCAAGCTTTTCTCCAATTCATAATATGCAAGTATTTTTTCCCATTCTTATGGTTGTCTTTTTGCTTTGGTTGTTTCCTTAGCTGTACAGAAGCTATTCAGTTTAATTAAGTCCCAATTGTTTATTTTTGTTGTTCTAACTGCCATGGAAGTCTTCATAAAATCTTTCCCCACGCCAATATCTTCAAGTGTTTCCCCCACACTTTCTTTGAGGATTTTTATTGTTTCATACCTTAGATTTAAATTTTTTATCCATCTTGAGTCAATTTTTTTTGTAAGTGGTAAGAGGTGCAGGTCCAGTTTCAGTGGCTATCCAGTGATTTTACATGTGGTTATCCAATTCTCCCAACACCATTTATTGAATAGGGATTCAATAAATGTGTATGTTCTTTTTTGGTTTATCAAAGAACAGGTGGCTGTAAGACATTAATTTCATCTCATGGTTTTCTATTTGGTTCCAAATGTCAATGTCTCTTTTTGTGGCAATACCAGGCTATTTCGATTACTGTGGCTTTGCAGTACACCCTAAAGTTTGGTAGGGTGATACCCCTGGCTTTGAAGTAAGAATTGCCTTGACAATATGGGTTTTTTCCTGGTTCCATACAAAAAGAATTATTATTTTTTTCCAAATCTTGAAAGTATGATGATGGTATTTTAATGGGGGTTGCAATAAATCTGACATTGCTTTGGGAAGTATAAACATTTTGACAGTGTTGATTCTTCCCAGCCATGAGCATGGTTATACTTTTCCACTTGTTAGTATCTTCTGCTATTTCTTTTCTTAGGGTTTTGTAATTTTCTTTATAGCAGTCTTTCACCTCTTTTATTAGGCATATTCCTAGGTATTCCATTTTACAGGGTCTACTGTGAAGGGAATTGTGTCCTTGATTAGCTTCTCATTTTGGCTGTTAATTGGCATATACAAAGGCTACTGATTTGTGGACATTGATTTTATATCCTGAGACATTACTGTGTTTTTTAATCACTTTCAGGAGTCTTGTGGTTGAGTGTTTCGGTTTCTCTAATAAAAGATCAAATCATCAGCAAAGAGCAAGAGGTTGACCTCCTCTGCCCCCATTATGCCCTTTATTTCCTTCTCTTGCCTGATTGTATTGCATCAACTAAGAGGGTCAAATGGTCGTTGTGCTTCTGTTGATATGGTGAATTACATTTATGGACTTACGTATGTTAAACCAGCCTTGCATCCCTGGGATGAAACCTATTTGATCGTGATGAATGATTTTTTTAATGTGTAGCTCTAATCTGTTGGCTAGGATTTTATTGAGAATTTTTACATCTATATTCATTAGTGAAATTGGTCTAAAGTTCTCCTTTTTAGGTGGGTCTTTTCCTGGTTTTAGTATCAGAGTGATGTTTGCTTTGTAAAACGTGTTGGGGAAGATTTCTTCCTTCTCAATTTTTTGGAATAATTTCTGAAGCATGGGTATAAGCTCTTTGAAGGTTTGATAGAATTCTCGTGTGAAGCCATCTGGACCAGGGCATTTTTTTGTTGGGAAATTTTTCATTGTTTCTTCAACTTCAATTTTTGTAATTGATCTATTCAAGAGCTCTGTTTCTTCTTGGTTAAGTCAAGAGAGAGAGTGTGTGCAATTCCAGATATTGATCCATTTCCTCCACATTTTCAAATTTCTGGGCATAGAGTTTCTCGTAGTACTCAGAGTTGATCTCTTAGATCTCTGTGGCATCTCTTGTTATTTCCCCTTTATCATTTCTGATTAAGATTATTAGAGATATTATTTTTTTGTTTCTAGTTAATCTGTTCAAAGGTTTGTTGATTTCATTTATTTTTTTCCAGAAACCAACCAACCAAGAATCATTAATTTTCTGAATGATTCTTTTGTTTTCAATTTTGTTAATCTCTTATTTAATTTTGGTTATTTCTTTTCTTCTGCTGGGTTTAGGATTAGATTGTTCTTTTTTCAATTCCATAAGGTGGTTCACAGGTTTGTTGATACTCTCTGTTTTTTTGAATGTAGGCATCTGATATGTGATAAATTTACCTGTTAACACTGCTTTTCTTATGTCCCATAGGGTTTGGCAACTTGTGTCTTCATTGTTGTTATATTTGAGGATTTTAACAATTTCCTCTTTTATCTCTTCCTGAACCCGGCTATCATTCAGCATGAGGTTGTTTAACTTCCATGTCTTTGTGTGGGGATGAACATTTTTGTTGGAGTTGAATTGCACCTTTATTGGCTTGTGATCTGAGAAGATACAAGGTATAATTTCTATTCTTTAAATTTTGTTGAGGTTTCATTTGTATCCTAGGACATGATCTATTTTGGAGTATGTACCGTGGGCTCATGAGAAAAAAATGTATATTCTTCAGCTTTAGGATGATGTGTTCTGTATATCTCTATTATCCCATCTGTTCTAGGGTCACATTTAAGTCCTTTATATCTTTGTTTAGTTTTTGTTTAGAGGATCTGTCCAGTTCTGTCAGAGGGATGTTAAAGTTCCCAGTATTATGGTGTTATGGGATATCATATTGCTCAGACCCATCAAGGTCTGTTTTATAAATCTAAGAGCATTTAAGTTGAGTGCATATATATTGAAAATTGAAATGTTTTCTTGTTATATTGTTCCTTTGACCACTATAAAGTGTCCATCGTTATCTTTCTTTAGTTGCTTTAAATCCACTTGTATCTGAAAATAAGTTTGCAACCCCTCCTTTCTTCTAATTTCCATTTGCTGGAAATACTGTTTTCCATTCCTTAACTCGGTCTTAATTTGTTCTTCAAAGCCAGGTGTATTTCCCGGAGACAGCTTAAGTTTGGCTTGTGCTTTTTTATCCCATCAGCCAACCTGTGCCTCTTCAGTGGTAAATTCAATCCATTGACATTTATTGAGAGAATTGATAACTGTGATGGAGTTCTGTTCATCTTGTTTTGTGAAAGTCTGTTGCATAGTTTTATCCTTTGTGCCATTGTGGAAGCTATGTTTTGAGTGTTTACTTTGGTGGTGGTCCATTGTGATGGTCAGTGTTGAGAATAAGTTTTAAGGGGTGCCCTTAGCGCAGTAGTTAGGTAGGACACCAGCCACATGCACAAGGGCTACGGGGTTCGAACCCAGCCCGGGCCTGCTAAACAAACAAACAACAGCAAAAAAAAAAAAAATAGCTGGGCATTGTGGCAGGCACCTGTAGTCCCAGTTACTAGGGAGGCTGAGGCAAGAGAATTGCTTAAGCCCAGGAGTTGGAGGTTGTTGTGAGCTATGACACTATAGCACTCTACAGAGGATGACAAAGTGAGACTCCATCTCATTTTTTTTAAAAAAGAGAGTAAGTCTTAAGTATTTCCTGTAGAATTGGTCTTGTGGCAAATTTCGTCAGTGCTTATATATCTGCAGATGATTTGATTTTTCTATCAATTTTGAAGCTCAGTTTAGCAGGAGTCAGAATTCTGGGCACAAAATTATTTTTCTTTTGTAAGAAGGTTGAAGGTGGATGACCATTCTCTTAAGAAGGGCTGGAAAGTTTCATTTGGAAAGTCTGCTGTTAATCCTAATGGCTCTGCCTCTGTAGAGGAGTTGGTGCTAACTCCTTGTTGCTTGCAGAATTTTTTCTTTCATCTTGACTTTGGACAGATTCATTACAAGGTGTCTTGGAGAAGCTCTGTTTGAGTTGAGATGACCTGGGGTTCAATATCCATCTTAAAGGATTGTGTTGGAGTCTTTAGTAAGACTTGGAAGTTTTCATTTGGGATTAGTCTCCTGTGGGGCTGCCATTCATTTGGGACAATCTTCTTCCCCATCAGGGGTCCCTATTATTTTTCCTTTGTTTGTTTGATATTATTTGATTTTTCATTAAGTTTTATTATTGAGATATTATCTTATTCTAAGTAGTACGTGTTGTGTTCTAATAAAACTATTTACGTAAAGCAGTGGCAGGCAGAATTTGGCCCTCAGGCTGTAGTTTGCTAAGCCCTGATATAGAATGACAGAAAAGAGAGAGAGAAGAGATACTTCAGAAAAATTGCAGTCACCTTCATATTAGGAAGGAGAGGGAAGGCAGCCATCCTTGTTGGAAAAATCTTTTTGGTTGCAGAAGGGTTAGAATAAAGAGTCAAACTCGAGGATGATGAAATAAAGGGTATTTTCTTTATGTGGAGAAGTTATTCCTTAGTTGATCATTTTCTCTGCAGGGAGATACTAGAGAAGGGACTTTGGGACTTGAGAACTGAGGACAGTGGCAGAGAGGTATGAGAGGAGGAATTATGCATAATTTTTTTTCATTGTATTCAAAAAGTATTTATTGAGCATTCACTGTACTAAGCAATTTTAAATGCTAGGGATACATGTAGTATTTGTGCATCTTTTGACTGAATCCAAATTTTACAGAACACATCCTTCTATTAAAAGGGGGCAGCAGAGTGTGTGGTGGTTCAATCTGTAATCCTAGCGCTCTGGAAGGCCAAGGGAGGTGAGGTGAGCTCACGAGTTCGAGACCAGCTTGGCAAAGCAAGACCCTGTCTTTAAAAAGAGAAAAATTGAGGCAAGAGGATCACTTGAGCCCAAGAATTTGAGGTTGCTGTGAGCTATGACACCATGGAACTCTACCCAGGGCAACAGCTTGAGACTCTGTCTCAAAAATAAAAAAAATAAAGGTGGGCAGCAAAGAAAGGTGAATCTTTCCTTGTCTCCTTTGGTGCTGACACCAGGGAGCCTATCTAAAAAAAAAAAAAAAAAAAAAAAAAAAAATCTTGAAATCAGTATGTTAGGAAGTAATAAGTGCTCAGAAGAAACACACAGAGGAAGGGAACCATGTGGTATGGGCGAGGGTATAATTTTTAGTAGTTTCAAGCATTGAAAAAAAAAGATCTGAAGGAGGTGAGAAAGCATAGTCGAATCAGGAGTGTTCTCCGTAGAGGAGAGGCAGGTGCAGAAGTGGGATGTGGCCTGTTCCTGGTGTGGAGATAAAAGTGTGAGGTCATCAAAACCCAGACCACAGAGAGCCTTGGAGGCCCTTGTGATACCTGGGCTTCTTGTTTTGTTTTGTTTTGTTTTGTTTTGTTTTGTTTTGTTTTGTTTTTTGAGACAGGGTCTCAGTCTTGTTCTGGTTAGAGTTAGTGGTGTCATCATAGCTCACAGCAACCTCAAATTTCTGGGCTCAAGTGATCCTCCTGCCTCACCTTCCTGAGCAGCTGGGACTACAGGCACCCACCACCACCACCCTGTTCGTTTTTACTATTTTTGGTAGAGACGGGGTCTTGCTCTTTCTTGCTCAGGCTGGTCTCAAAGTCCTGAGATCAAGGCATCCACCTGCCTTGGCCTCCCAGAGTGCTGGGACAACAGGCATGAGCCACCACACCCAGCTGCTAACATGATGTATTTAACAATACATCACAATGTGTGCTGTACTGAGAACATTGAGAGGAAATAGACTAAGGTGGAATGAAAGTGGAGGCGAGGAGCCCCTGTAGAGAGATGCTGGAGTGATTCAGGGGTAGATTACAGCAATTTGAATTAGTAGTATTTTATCACCCAAGCTGGAGTGCAGTGGTGCAGTCACAGTTCACTGTAACTTTGAATTCCTGACCTCAGGGGACCCTCCCACTTCCACCTTCCAAGAAGCTGGGAGTATAGGTACCTGTACTATATACCTAGCTACTTTTATGGTTTTTTTCTAATTTTTGTAAATACAGGGTTTTGATGTGTTGCACAGGCTGGTCTCAAACTCTTGACCTCAAGTGATCCTCCCTCATTGGCCTTGGAATGCACTGAGATTATATTCACGAGTCACCATCTCCAACCCACGACTCTGGTTACTTTTTAAAATAAGGCAACAGGATTTACCAATTGTCAGGATTTGAGTTTGAGAAAAATTGAGCAGCAGGGATGACCCAACGTTTGTCCTGAGCAATGGGAAGGATAACAGGTCCATTGGATGGGATGAAAATTAAGATCAATAATTCAGGGGGCCGGAGACGGAGACAAGATGGCTGACTGAAGCCAGCTTTCCACAGATGCTCCCATCCAGAAGGAGACTTAAAGGACAGAAATTTAGCAAGTAACCTGGTGGATTAGAGCTGCATCAAGAGAGAAGGTTGAAGAACGCACATGAACCCTGCTGAGACCAGCTGCAACCCCAAGGATACAAACAAAAGGTACAAAATCCATCACCAAGCGGATGGGAGTCCCCTCCCCCATGAGAACGGCTCAGAGTGCCCCACAAACAAACAAGCAGAGTTCAAAGGTCCTCCCACTACATTCCACGGGAGAGACCCTCTAAAAACTGGACCTACCTTGCCTACTAGGGTGCCACAGCATTCTCCTGCCAGGCATAAAACTGTATAAAACTATACATTCTCTACCTGCAAATCTGAGCTCCCAGCAATCCCCTCCACTCTGAAATCTGGAGGCCTGTGCCCCAAGAGTCCAGATTCTTGGGCAATTTCTCAATGGGTGTGGACAGGACCTAAACTGCCACTGGTCAGTGCAGACTCTGCAGCACGGGAGTGAGAAGCAGACGGTTGGCTGAGAGGGAACCACACCAGAGCGGCGGCGCCCAGAGCAGCAGCCATTTTTGGGCAACAATAGGGCTCACTCCTGGATATTCTGAAGCCACACCCTCTGTCTCCCTGGGCAACCAGAGGAGGCCGGGCAACTATTCAGGTGGCAACCACCACGGAACAGATCTGGGACGGAAGCACAGGTCCCGTGAGTAAAGGGTTTACCTGAGGTGGTACTGGCCTGGGTGGAGCTTGGGGACTAGAAACACATATGTAGAACCAGGAAGTTTCCAGGGTGGGGTGGACCCAGAGGACCGTTTTACTGAGCCTAAGACACACCCGGCCCTCGAGATCGTCAGCCTATAGACAAAGGAAGACAGGAGGCTAGAACTGACAGCTAACTGAGTATAAACCTGCAGAACCAAACACGTGGCCTGAGGCGCAGGCTCTGGGAATGCAGGGAGAGAAACAAATTCCCACAAAGTTCTGTCAGTAACATCAATCAGGGGCGGGGCTGGAACTGAGTGAACATCCCCCAGCCTCCATCAAGCACCTGAGGTGGTCAGGCCTTACCTCTCCCTGCTAGATAAAGGCAGAGTGCAGCATCCTGGCTGAGCAGAAATAGATAACTTTGTGATTCAAGCAGGTGCAAACCCCTGGAGTATCTGTTCACTACAGGCAACTGGATCACAGCCCTGCGGGGCTATCATTGACTGGGTGTGACAGAGGTGCAAGGTAGGAAAGGAGGCATCAACCTTCCCAGACTGATCTTTTAGCTTGGTGGGTCCTCGTAACTCCACAGAGCACTGGAGCAAGCCATATCTGAGTAGTCACCAGACCCCTACGATCCAGTTGCCAGAGACCTTTTAAACTCTCCCACCTGAGACAGGTGCTGACTGAGACAATTGATTTGGACTTTTTGAACTGAGCCAATCGCCCGAGGACTATTCAGGTGGTGCCCTGAGTGTGCAGTTGTAGAAAGGTTTGATTTTCCTTTTCCAATTGTTGCCTATGGGGGTTGGGGTGACTTAATTGCTGGTGTTTCTCCACAGCTGAGACTTGAACCCAGAGTAACTGTTTCACTAGGGTCAAACAGAGACCAGCTGAAAACAAGACTTAGCCATACCACATTAAACAGGTCCCCAATTTCTCAGGCCATAGCACTGTACGGGTGGAAAAAACTCCAGGGGAAAAATGAAACATTGTAAAACAATCATGGGGCGGAATCAGTGGAAAAACTCTGGTAACGTGAATAACCAGAATACCAGAATAGATCAAACCCCGCTTCCACCCACCCCGCACCCCCCCCCCCCCGGAGTAAAGATATGGCACATGTAACTGAAGATCCCATTCATAAACAGCTGGCCCAGATGTCAGAAATCGAATTCAGAATTTGGATTGCAAACCAGATTAATAGAATGGAGGAAAATTTGGAATTAGAAATTCCAGGACCAATTCAAAAGTTACAATTAGAAATTCAAGGAGAAATTCAAAAGTCTTCTCAAGAATTTAAAGACAAAACCACGAAAGATTTTGACGCACTGAAGCAAGAATTTGCAGCCCTCAATGATCTGAAAAATACAGTAGAATCCCTCAGTAACAGAGTGGAGCAAGCAGAAGAAAGGATTTCTGACATTGAAGACAAAGCCTTTGAACGCTCCCAAACTCGCAAAGAGGAAGAGAAATGAAGATCAAAAAAGGATCATTCACTCAGCTCTGAGATAATTCGAAGAAGGCTAATATCCGCCTCATTTGAATCCCTAAAAGTAATGAAGTGGCCTCGTAAGGCACAGTGGCCCTTCTCCATGAAATAGAAAGAGAATTTTCCAGACATGCCAAGAGATTCTGAAATTCAGATAGACAGTTTCAGAACCCCAGCACGACTCAATCTGAATAAGACATCCCCTAGGCATATCATAATTAACTTTACTAAAGTTAATATGAAGGAGAAAATTCTGAAAGCATCCAGACATAAATCAATTACCTACAAAGGGAAGAATATCAGAATGACTGCCGATCTCTTTGCTGTAACTTTTCAAGCCAGAAGAGGGTGGTCATCGACTTTTAATCTCCTAAAACAAACTAACTTTCAACCCTGGATCCTGTATCTAGCTAAACTGAGTTTCATTTATGATGGAGAACTTAAATACTTTAATGACATTCATGTGTTGAAGAAATTTGCCATAACCAAACCAGCTCTTCAGGATATTCTCAGACCTGTCCTCCATAATGACCAGCCCAATCATTTACCACAAAAGTAAACTCACTGAGAAACTTTTCATCAAACACCAACTTCCACAATGCTGAAAGGATTAAAAATGTCCACTTTACTTTTGAAAAACTCGATACCCAAAATTTTACCAGACTTATCAATATTCTCAATTAATGCGAATGGCTTAAACTGTCCTCTAAAGAGGCACAGGTTAGCTGACTGGATACAAAAACTCAGGACAGATATTTGCTGCATACAAGAGCCACATCTGACATTAAAAGATAAATATAGACTCAGGGTAAATGGCTGGTCGTCCATATCTCAGGGAAATGGTAATCAGAAAAAAACAGGTGTTGCAATTCTATTTGCAGATACAATAGACTTTAAACCAACAAAAGGAAGGATAAGAATGGTTACTTCATATTTCTCAAGGGTAATACTCAATATGATGAGATTATAACTATTAATATCTATGCACCCAACCAGAATGCACCTCAATTTATAAGAGAAACTCTAACAGACATGAGCAACTTGATTTCCTCCAGCTCCATAATAGTTGGAGATTTTAACACTCCTTTGGCCGTGTTAGATTGATCCTCCAATAAGAAGCTGAACAAAGAAATTTTAGATTTAAACCTAACCATCCAACATATTGGATTTAGCAGACATCTACAGAACATTTCATCCCAACAAAACTGAATTACACATACTTCTCATCAGCCCATGGAACTTACTCTAAAATCAATCACATCTTAGGTCACAACTCTAACCTCAGTAAATTTAACGGAATAGAAATTACTCCTTGCATCTTCTTGGACCACCATGGAATAAAAGTTGAACTCAGTAACAACAGGAATCCACATACTCATGCCAAAACATGGAAGTTAAATAACCTTATGCTGAATGATAGCTGGGTCAGAGAAGAGATTAAGAAGGAAATTGCCAAATTTGGGGAACAAAATGACAATGAAGACATGAATTATCAGAACCTCTGGGATACTGCAAAGGCAGTCCTAAGAGGAAAATTTATAGCACTGCAAGCCTTAAGAGAATGGAAAGGGACGAAGTTAACAACTTAATGGGACATCTCAAGCAACTGGAAAAGAACATTCCAACCCCAAACCCAGTAGAAGAAAAGAAATAACCAAAATTAGAGAAAAATCAAATGAAATTGAAAACAAAAGAATTATACAACAGATCAATAAATCAAAAAGTTGGTTTTTTGAAAACATCAATAAAATAGATAAACCTTTGGGTAACCTAACCAGGAAAAAAAGAGTAAAATCTTTAATCTCATCAATCAGAAACAATAAAGACAAAATAACAACAGACTCCTCAGAAATTCAAAAAATCCTTAATGAGTATTACAAGAAACTTTATTCTCAGAAATATGAAAATTTGAAGGAAATTGACCAATACTTGAAGCATGTCACTTTCCAAGACTTAGCCAGAATCAAGTGCAAATGTTGAACAGGCCCATATCAAGTTCTGAAATAGCATCAACCATACAAAATCTCCCTAAAAAGAAAAACCCGGGACCAGATGGCTTCATGTCAGAATTCTACCAAACTTTTAAAGAGGAAATAGTATACCTATATTACTCAACCTGATCCAAAATGTAGAAAAAGAAGAAAGACTACCCAACACATTCTATGAAGCAAACATCACCCTAATCCCCAAACCAGGAAAAGACCCAACAAGAAAAGAAAAGAAAATTATAGACCAATATCACTAATGAATATAGATGCAAAAATACTCAACAAGATCCTAAAAACAGAATCCAGCAACAGATCACACAAATTATACATCATGACCAAGTTGGTTTTATCCCAGGGTCTCAAGGCTGGTTCAATATATGTAAATCTGTAAGTATAATTCAGCACATAAACAAATTACAAAACAAAGGCCATATGATTCTCTCAATTGATACAGAAAAACCTTTTGATAATATCCAGCATCCTTCATGATCAGAACACTTAAGAAAATTGGTATAGAAGGGACATTTCTTAAATTGATAGAGGCCATCTACAGCAAACCCACAGCCAATATCGTATTGAATGGAGTTAAATTGAAATCATTTCCTCTCAGATCAGGAACCAGACAAGGCTGCCCATTGTCTCCACTGCTCTTTAACATTGTAATGGAAGTTTTGGCCACCGCAATTAGGGAAGAAAAGGCGATCAAGGGTATCCACATAGGGTCAGAAGAGATCAAACTTACGCTCTTCACAGATGATATGATCGTATATCTGGAAAACACCAAGGATTCTACTACAAAACTCTTAGAAGTGATCAAGGAATACAGCAGCGTCTCAGGTTACTGTCAGGGGCTGTGCCCGGGCCCGGCACGCCCCTGAGTAACAACATCGCGCTGAGAGGAAGTACATCCGCTGTGGCTTTAATGATAAACAAGTTTAAGGAAGTAACCCTAATTGGCCTGGAGGCCGCATGCTGCGCTCGTGGCCTTAGCGTGCCCCACTGCTTTGTATAGGAATTGTGCATGCCCTGTGCACGTGTGCTGTGCTGTGATTGGC